>QFEI01000817.1:0-11030 GCA_003316145.1 Neoboletus magnificus | reverse complement strand
TTCTCTTGGAGTTTTCCCCTAAGGCCATAGAGTGGACCCTTGTGTGGTTGCCTCTAGCATGGGATTATCTTGAGCTATGATGACTCATCCTTATTCCCTTGGGTTTAATACCTGCCCATCCCTAGTCTTAGTTCTTGGTCTTGAGGACCTACTATCCCCCTGCACTACCCCCTGGTATTGCTTTAGGATTGTTTCACATGATGGAAGAAGCACTCATGGCTATGCCTGTGATGAGCTGTTGCTCCAATAGATCTGCAATATAGGAAACAAAAGGGGTGTAGCAGAGGCAGATACCACTCATAGGATCAGTAAGTTTCATGCCATGTAAGGCTATGTCTTTGAAAGGAGCTACCATCTCATCCAGGCAATGATGGAAAAGGCATCCGAGAAGGATAGTCTTGTAGTCATGGTGGACTTCGAAATCAGGCATTGGGATGAATGCAACACAATGCCAAGCATGAGATGTAGCTTGCATTCTTACATTGGACTGAATGTTGCCAATCGTCATGAATACAGGGTGCATTTCCAACCCTCCTGATCAACACGTGACTGGTGTCTTATCCAAGGCGAGAATAATGGGGATCATTGTTGCACCAATGGGAAGCTGATCCTGCAGAACCAATGAGTATTCACCAGGGATTTGATCATATCTTGTGAAGCTTTACCTGAATCTCAAATGCACGAGTACCAGTGAAGAACTCACTGTACTCATGATCCATTCCCTTCATGATAATGTGAGGGTCATATGTCATGTATCTTGCAAACATTGGATTGGCCAATAACTCCTATATGACCTCCAGGCTATTGCAATATATAAATCAGATTGAATGAGTCATCTTGAAACTCTGGAAAGCGACAGTCAAGGACTGCCATTCTGTGCCCTGGGGAAGAGTTGCTAACCAGCCAAACAGTTTGTTGGCTGTGTTGAAAGATGGCTTTGGACAACTGTCAAACTTAAGCAGAAATCAGAATGGGAAGGACAGAAAGACAGATGTTAGCATAAATCACTCACCCATTTAAGCTTGAGGAACTGGGAGACCTGTGACTTTGTAAGGTTCAGGGCAAGAAACTTGGCAAGATCCCATTCTCCTTCATTTTGAAATGGATAGAACATCAATTTTTCTCTATGGTTCTCAAACTGGAACCCCTTCAAATGGTCAAGTAATGTCTCGCCCATCTATGGATACAGAAACCCAGACATGAGATGGAACTCTGCACTAACATCAATGTCATCAGGCCCTCGGCAAAAAGTAGGGAGGATCAGAATTCTATGTGCAGCCATAGGGATTTGGCTTGCTAGTTGCTCCAGGCTCATGATACAGGTGGTGCTGTTAATATCAATATGGTGTAGAAATGCAGCTTGTGACACAAATACCACATGACAACCAGGACAAATGATGTCCATCTGGACTGTGGAATTGAGAGGATATCAGATGTCAACTTGTTTTGGGCTCACACTGCAGCACAGCTGCCCAGCCAGAAATTCTTCTAAGTCGTTCAAACTCAGACCTGAACTCCCACTTCTTATTCGTTCCACCGCCACCATCAGCTATGTCAGTTCCATTGGATCCATCTGATATGACTCCCTCTCTTTCAAACTCAGCTGCATTGTCAGATGCTTCTAGTCCAATGAGCAACTTCTCTGCTCCCTCTTTCACAGACCATGTGCAACAAGCCCCTGAGTCAGAAAGCCAAGGTATTTTTGGTACAAAGGATGCATTCAAGTCTTGTGCTGTCAACTTTCCTCACAATAACTCCTCTCCCTCTCATAGTTCTGACTGAAACAGCCCTCGCTCTACTTGATCTTTGTCTTCTGGGTCCTCCCAAGTGCCAAGTACACCCTCCTCCCATGCCTTTTGGCATGGTGCTCACAGTTGCTCCAGCTCAATGCATATCTCAGGACAGAAAGCTTGGACCTTTCCAAAGCATCATCCTTATTCACCACAAGTTGGCCTGATGCCTCCTGAGCTAAGATCTTTCACAAAAGGCTTATGAGACCAAGCAAGTGGACCAGGATTTTATCATCCACCAGGTTGCACAGACAGCAGCTGCAATTAAGAGTTTAGAGAGACACAGGGTGCTCTTCACTGCTCTCAAGCAGCACCAAGAGATAGAGCTAACGACCACAGAATCTGCCTTGGGAATTGTGAAGAACTTTCTATCCCCACATTCATATGCAGATGTGGAAGATGACCGTGGTTATTATCATGCTATTTTCACAGATGATCTCATGATCTTGACACTAGCAGAGACCCAAATGGAACAAGTTGGAGTCATTGCTCAGTCAGGCAGTAATAATGTGTCATCATCCACTAGTGTCAATGCCTGAAACAAACCAGGTTATGATGTAAGTCACCCCAATCTGCTCTATACAAAGAATCAAACTGAAAGAATGATGATCAGGGTGGTGTGGTGATGCTGGCCTTGAATAACCAGGATTTGTACCACATGTTGCTTGTATTCATCATATATCAATTATCAGTCCCCCATTATATGATATTCTCTTGCCACTAATCTGCACAAGTGTATCCCAGTGATGGTTTCTCACCAACGCTAACCATGTCCAGATGCCAGCACAAGGCACGTTTGCCCTCATTGGAATGTGTGAATGATCAGCAAACTGTCAACACAGGACTATCCATGACCCCAACACCAACCAGAGCTCTTAAACCTCACAGGCAAGACATCACAAGACCCTTGCCCCCTGGATACTGCATATCCCCCAAATCCAGGCATCCGCTACAATGCTGGACACCACCCAGCTGTTGGGCACAATCAATCGCATGCTTACATTCATCAAGAATTGGAGATTGCACAGCATGTTTGGATGACAATGCCTTACTGACCTGGCATTCAACTCATCAGACAACCAGAACCAGGATCAACAGTGATCAGCATATGTTGGAAATCTTGAAAGGCAATAGTATTTACCACACCTTCTATAGACTAGTGAGTCCAAACCTATCCATTGGCCCATGCAGGAAACATGCATTCCAATACCCTCTACCCCCCAGCCCTTCATCACCACTCCAGTTGTAATTCACACATCTCCTACAGATGGTGACCCAACAACACTCTACTCTGCCCATCCTCGCCCCCATATCTACTACAGAGGTGGCTGTATCTACATCTCAAAACCTGCCACATCCTCCCACCAATTTGACCATCAGCCTCCCAAAAGAGATGAAACACCATGTGTTAGAAGACGCCAAACGGCACATATACACCTTACTACTAATGAAGGAAGCAATTCCAACGCCACAGAGCAAAAGCAGATTCATCAAGACCGCTACAAGAACTGCGCTGCACTCAGTGTGTGGTAGGGGTATGTCATTTCATGGTGTTTTGTCATGTGTTATGTGTTTTATACTCTACTCCAGCCTCTGTCCAGGAATTGGACATCAAATCAGATTTAATGACAGCGATGGCTGCAATCCAACGATCCTTCAAAGATTATGTGCTATGCTGTGTTCAGCAATTCTTTGGGCTTCATCTCCCGCTTGACACAGATGCAATTGAGCACAAGTGTTCGTGGGTCAAGTATTTACTCTCAGAACTTCACTACCTGAAGAAATCCATCCAGGTCAATGTTGATGGCACACAGTTTGACTATGAGGAGCTATTTACCACAAATCTTTTCTCAGATCTTGTTATCAACATCCTTTTTCTCAGACATCAGCAGTTACACCACTTCATTCAACACAACAATTTGGATCAGACCTTTGGACTTGCAGGGGCTGTGATCTGTGCCTCACTCCACGATTTTACTGAAGGACTATACAGAGAGTGTCCTGTTACCGCCAATAACTGGTGGGGGGATTATCTTGATGTCATAGAAATACTGCAGTCTATGTGGTCAAACAAGGAGCAATGGGTTTGGCTTATGGAGCTGCAGCAGTGAATGATGGTAAAGGGAAGGTCCTTACAGTCAGCAACCGATTAGAATAACTATGAGGGCGGTGGGTTTGGGTTGCAGAGCTACAGTGGTAGACACTGATATCAACATGCGATCAATTAGATACTTACTGTGCTACTGGTTAAGATAATCTATATCACGACTCTGTGTCTCCACAGGGGGCCCTGCCAGGATCAACACAATGAACCGCACCGAAAACAGCCAATGATTTAACTAAAACAGGTAAAAACCCTGAACTAAACAAATATGGCAACCTAAAAGGTTGAGGTCTCCCTCGCTTATGCGGTTGCAACTTTTTGATGTACTGAATGGCGGAAAACACCGAGACGAGCGGACGAACAGAGCTGGACCACGCGCTGCACGGGCGGCTACGACATACGGGCACGAGAAGAACAAACTCACTACCTCTACTACGTGCAGTGGTGATATATGTATCCCACATATGCAATGGGCTTACGATTATTATTCACTTTGCTGGCCTATAATATGCCATCAAACTACCTAAGGTATGGAATTACTGGGAAGACTCTCGAGCAGTGCAGAAGAAAAGTATGGCACAAAGAGAAGGTAACGCGGTGATTTAGCCGTCCGGAAAGATATGTACGGAAGAATGTGATGCAAATCTATTGTAGGATCCGATGAATATTGTCATCCAATCATCTGGTAAATTGGCCACTTTCGGGTTTGTCAAACGACAATAGTGGACAACCGGGCAAATCCTCGGGGCTCGGGCTCCTGTGATGGTCTGAGACCAAATGATAGGACGCCCCCGAATCGAGTGGTGACCAAGAGTTCTGTAAGGGCCCTAGGAAGGACGGATTAGGGGGAATCGATCCTGGTGGCCATTGTGATATCATAGGATTTTTGGGGCGCGCGATACCAGGAGTCGTGGTCATGCTTGAATCGCAATTCCAAGAATAATCAGTGCCAACATTTTGTTGGGGCAAAGGTATGGTAAAGCAATAGGAGGAAGATGGTGGTGTCGCTGGGATAAACCTAGTTCGGTCATCAACCTGGAATGGCTGTAAGAGATAACCACTGCCAGGATGCGACGGAGGAATAGGCTTGAAAGGATACGCTGACGAGTGGATGCTAGCGCTGGCAAACTGCTGCTCAGGAATCGGATGCGGGGGCATAGTGTAGTGTAGCTGTCCACTCGGAACGTGGCGGTCATGGGAAGGACCAGCTTGGGGCCTGATGCTGGTCGGAGTGCAATCCATAGTCCAAAGAGTATAGCTGCTCTCAAACCCGTAACCACCCTGAGTTGAGGCTCCGTGATGGAGGGTAGGGGGATGAAACAGAGGCTCCGGTGCATGATGTTGTATGCTCGATTGCTCAGATCGCTCCCTTGGAAGAAACATTGTACTAGAGCACGTCACGTCCTGTGGTAGCAGATGTCCGGCGTCCCAGTGCGGTATCTCGGGACTGCCCTGAGGGTGACTAGAGCAGGGATGGGCAGATCGAGGCGTAGGTATCTCGGGCAGAGATGTTAGCTTAGCCGCATCCGGTTGAACGGCTAATGGGGATGAAAGGAAAGAGCTGTAAAGTCGGCTTGACTCAGAGCTCGTATCCTCTCCCTCGTCTTCTTCCGCGAGCATCGCTTCGAACTGGGTAGGTGAAGTTAAAACTGGCCCCATCTCAGACATTTGATCAATACTGAATATGCGCGTGGAGAATGGGCTAGGGCCATGAGGAGCACGATAACCTGACCACCGTTGTCCCCATATCGGGAGCTTGGAGTTAACGTTAGCCCACCAATGCAACCCTGTTTAGCAACGACTTACATATTCCGGTGGGACGTCTCGTAGTTCATTGCCAATTACTCTTCCATAGATCATAAAGGCGATAGAAGTGTGATGGGCTAGGGAGGCGTGCTGTGTTCCTTCGGTCAACAGGAAGGTCAGTCATCTGCAAGAGATTATAAAGGAGCCCGGTACCACAACGTGTTGGCTGCTACCGGGGAGGGTATGAACAGCCTCGACGTATGCCTGCCAAAGTTATTTTCATCTATACAACGACATTAGGACTCGCCTTGACATTAAGAAAACGTGGCTGTCTATGCCACAGACAGAGTAGTCGTGCACCCGTCGCTCGGTGATAGTATGGAAGTGCATTCGCGTCATTGCAGTGCCAGGACTGACGCCATTCGGGTAAAAGTTTTCATGGCCAACGTTGCTGTACAGCAGAGTGCAGTAGTACTGAATAACCAATAGAAAATGGCTTACATGCGTGTCTCCCAGGTTTGTAGGCGTGCCTCCTCAGAAACCAGGACTCTGCTGCGCGAATGGGCGAAAATACACATTAAAATGGGCGTATGCGCAGCCAGCCTCGAGGGAGCCTCGCGCTCTGTGGCAGTGCAGAAGTCGTGAAGATTAGACGCTTTTGGAACTCAACCGTCGGTGAGTCACTAGTCACGGTCCGTTCGGTTCACTGAGCAGAACCGCCTTCGAAAGTCACCGGCACGTACCAGTAGGCTACCACGCACTGCTACACCAGATGACATGCAACGAGGCAAAGGTGAGGTATTTCGTAGATTTCTGGAAACCCAGGAAGCCGGGAGAATCGTGTCTAGAGGAACCAAGGCGATGTACGCAGTTCCGTGGGTGTCACGGTGGGCATTTACACCGATGAAAACACTGCAGGTCGTGACGGTCCCTTATTTGTCGGGTTATGCAGGGTGCCGAGTGTTGCGCCCCGTGTCACGGGTCGCATTCCGGAGTCCACAAAGACAGTCAATCGCGTCCACCAGCTGGTGTTTCCAAACATCCGAACGGACCGAACCTTCTCCACAGCAACTTCATAGTTAGCATAGACACAAGAAAGTGACCTGATCGCCCGATGTGTTCATGGAATACCTATATGCAATCCGATAGCAGTGATGCGACTAATGTACAGTGAATATCTAGAACGCGCAGCCAATGCTTCCAGGTGGTGCTATTCCGCTATAATGCCCTTCCCTTCAAAGTTCCAGACTGAGAAGAGGAAGTGCTAGAGCTCTGAAGCACTGGCCCGCCGCGCACAATTTGACGGGGCGCAAGCATTGGCTTCCTCCCCTTGAGAGTCGAGCTATTTGTCGTGACGGATCCCGCTCTGGTTCGAGCCGTAGCACTCCTTGACGGCAGGGGAGCTTTACGTGCATCACCCATCCCCCTTGCAGCGGGGCGCACGGTGGACTTGCGCTTCAAAGGGTCCAACACTCTCTGCCTCTTCGCCTTGATGCTACCTTCATCGTCGCCGACTTCACTCTCACCCTCATCTTCACCTGTGCTGGACTGCAGAGAATCCTGGGGGATGGCAGGAAGTGCGGGTCTTCCACGCAAGGTGGCATTTCGGGAGTGAGATGTCGGGGGCGTACTTCTTACTTTTCCTTGAAAAGCTCTATGAGTGCGCTTTCGGCCGGCTAAAGACGAAGACCCAGAGCTCAAAGAGTCTGATGACGTCTTTGTCCGCAAAGAGGATGCATTATCGGCGGTTGTAAGTGCACCAGTCAGGCTATCGACGGAAGAATATGCACTGGACGGCGTGGCTTCTGGAGAACGATGGGGAGTCCTCAACGATGCGCCAAAATCATCCTCGCTTAGACCTGCCTCACTACTACACATGCTGTCGTCAAGGAGGGTATCTTCATCTGGTTGTTGGGTTGTGTCGGAACTTTGTCGATAGTTGTTAACCCCGGGGGGGTCGTTGTTGTTGTTGTTGTTGTTGTTGTTGTTGCTTGAGCTGTACACGGAGCCGGGGTGTCCCTCATGCTGCCTCTCAAGCGCCTCGCCAAAACCCTGCTCGTCTTCAGGAATAAGGGGGTATGGAGAGTCAGAAACGAGATGACGATCACTATTTGACCTCGTGGTGACCGAGCTAGGGAGAGAAGCCGATGCAGGTAGGGGTGTGGGTGGATATGCGGACGGGAATGCCGGGTATGTCCTCCACTCGGGTGAGTGGTATTCGGGGGCGGTCCCAAGGAGGTCAAGCGTAAAGATAGGCGCTTCTTGACCTGATGTGGGGTAGACAGAAGCAGGGGGATACCATATTTGGTGTCCATTACGTCTAGAGAGAATCCGAGAATATCTGGGTGGGTCGTGGGATGGATGTTCGCTATACGCGGGGAGTGATGTAGTAGAAGCAGATCTCGAGTGTCGGTCACGAGAAACCTTTGAGTCAGCAGGATTATTTAAAGGCAAACAGCCATTCGAACGTTGATTATCAGAAACACTGCGGATGGACTCGTGACGTTGATTTTGTGCGCGAGAAGTCTGCACAGCACCACCGTGGTCAGCAAGAATTGGAAAACTAGAGTGACTGCTTGTGCGTGTCGAGCTTCCTAAGTCGGCTGAGCTAATGCAAACATCGAAAGACGACTCGCCAGGCTCTTCTTCCAATTCTCCGGCGCGCCGGAAAGAGAACCAAGACGACGAGAGGATATAATCCAGTGGAACTTGCAAAAGGGCGAAAAGGAAATCCCCTATGTCGCGTGAAAGCTCCAGCATTGGATCCACAACAGCAGCGTAAGGCTTGATGAGGGGACGAAGAACATGAAGAAACAGCGGTTCTGCGCCCTATAGCAACGTCAACTTCGACAACACTAGAAGACACCCCAATTTCCACGCACTTTAGCACGAGTCAACACAAGAAAAAGTAGAAATACTGATTTGATTTCGCTGTAAAAGGGGAGGAAGATACCAACGACCCGGTCGAACGTTCTCTCATATACCGCATAACAGCACTACAGAAAACAGATGAGACCTTGACTTCGGTAATCCGTTCATTCAGCGTTACCCAGACGACCCAAACAGCCAAACAACCTTTGAGATCTCTCTTCCTCTGGGTTGTAGCGCGGACGCTCGGTTTTCCACCACGCCGCGCGGATGGAGGGGGTGGCTTTAAAGTCTTGAATGTTTCGTAGACATTCAAGAAGAGGACAAAGAACCGAAGGACTGGCACGACCAGGGGCATGTCGAAAGGAGTTTAGCAAAAAAAATGGACATACAACGGCCCAGATAGAAAGCCAGTCGACGTTAATACGTTCGAGGAAGCGTGCAAAGAAGAAACGCGTTTGTTCCACTGGTTAGTAGGTGTATCGATGAAAGCGACGCAGGGAGCTTGCCTGCATCGCGTTTTGAACAGCGTTACGTAAGCTTAGTGAAATATTTATTTTTGTTGTTGCAGTCATGGGAGCGCGTTGAATTCCGGCTAATTTGTAATAATCAATTTTTTTTCCCTCGTGCTGCGCGCGAATTACAGCCGTTTGCAAAGCGATGCGGAAAACATATTTGAGAATTTGACTCGTCGGAAACTGCCAGAGTAGGACCCCGGTTGTCCCTAGCCTACGTGTGTGCGATTAGCTACTTGTGACTGACTGTGACCTGTACTGTATCCACTGGTGATGGCATGGTTTGGTCCTATACTTTGGTTCGAACCAAACTTTTGTTGAAATGGACCAGGGTTCAGTCCAAGGTTCGCCTTCCAGGCTGAACTGAACCACAAGTCCAGTTCACGTTCACTCAATGATGAACATTTATGAACATGTCTGAATGCATTCAAACACTACTTGTTTACCCATGAAATCCCATCCCATCCTGGATGATATGTACTATCAGTCCAACATTGCCTGATCAGGCTGAGTTTAATTCGCAATGTCAACCTGATCACCACATTAGGTAAGCCATCTGTTCTTGTCTCCAACCCAACTCTTCAGCGCTCGTTTATAGCTCAGATATCACTATCTCTTGAAGCTATAGGCTTTTATTCTGGGTGATTGGCCACCTGCGACAGTGTTCCTGTTGTGATGTTTGTTGTTGCACCTCAATTCACGATCTCTCGACTCCTGAAGTTTCTGAGCACACCTCAAATCCATTGTGATACACTCTGGGATGTTTTCTTTGACAGTGCATTCTCAGAAGTGCATCCTCATTTCTCAATTTCATTTACTGATCCTCATTTAGCCAGGCTTAAAAGTGAGCTGGCACTTCATTTGAAGAGCCCACCACTGCTCATGCAATCTGCTGCAAACTCAGACCAGTATGCTGTTGGCCCCAACGGCCAACTCCTTGACGCTAGCCAGATTCAATTCTTTCATGACCCAGACGATGTGCTCCCACTCCTCCCAGTGGCCTCTAGCTCTTCTCTTCATATTCCCAGCCCTCCTCCAGCCAGCAAGATTGCTGGTTGCCGTCGCTCAGAGTGTGTCCCAAAAGCCTCCTGTCAAGTCACTGACCCCAACAACTGTGCCTCTTTTTTCATGTCACCAGAGTTGGCAGGCAAGTGCAAAGCAGCATGTGCAGAGCTGAGCAGCCCCGATGATCTTGCTCGCCTGCTCTGCCACTCACTACCATCTAGGCATCATCAAGACTCATCGGAGAGCAATGGTCATAAGAAGCTCCCTCAGCACATTGCTGATAGCTTATCCTTGACTGATGCAATCTCAGATCAAGATGAGGTGGGTGATGTCACGCCTCACCTGTCAACATCAGCATTAGGTGACGCTGACTGTGCAGTAAGTAATAAGTATAAATAATTTTCTAGTGTGTTACTAACATCTTTAATAGCAAATAGTTTGCCCCAAGAATGATCGCACTGCAGACGTCTGGACTATTTTCACTGCTGGTGAGCTAAACAACATGACAGGTCATTGGTGTGGTGTTTGCAGGTACAGCCACCCTTTTTGCTAAGTCTTGTTATTCTGGTTGTAATGCATTGTAATAGAAGTAAGGGCATGTCATCGCAACATGCATTTCTCAAGGGAAGTGTGACCAGTCTGCATTGTCATATCGCAAGGTAAGTGGTAGTCCATACATTGAGGCCTTTGATATAACATGTGTTACGATTTGTTCTGTTCTTCCTTTCTTCCTTCATCTTCTCGGACTAGTCTTTCTTTTCACTCAATTACTCACCCCATTCTCGTCATCACCCGTTCCTCTCACACTCCCCACTTGCTTCGTAATTGAATTTACATCCTCCACACTGCCTCATGTTCACTTCCGCTTCATCATCTCCCTTGTACTCACACCTACCCTAAACTACTTCGAGTAGTACTTAAACTCGACGTCAATACCATGTACTACAAGCTAGATCTTACCTTTCTACCTGTATACGATCTCTCTCTCTTGTCTTGAAGTCT
>QFEI01000813.1:0-35868 GCA_003316145.1 Neoboletus magnificus | reverse complement strand
AACTGACCCGTGCAAACCACGGCTGTGTTTTTTTGAAGGCTGCGTGAATTTGACAGGCTTACCTAAAACGCAGATGACTGGTGAGGTACTCGTCTGGTGATTGGTCTTATAGGCTAGCCTCCAACTGCCATGTGCCGAATTGCTTTTCTGGCCACCACTGCTTAGTGCTGGCAGGCGGACTTGGTCACAGGTCTTGCGCAACCACAAAAAAAACCATGACACCGTCCGCACGTACGGTGATAAATAATCTGGTGTCAACACGATTCAAATCGGCGCAGATTCAAGTCCCACTCGCTGCTGCTGCGAAAAGTGTGTTGATTTGTTTCATCGGACAAGAAAGAGAGCTTATCGCTCTTGACAGATAACAACTTTCGGGCCTTTTTGATGGCACCAGAAACTGAAATATTCTACACGCGGATAGTTGCCACGTTCTTCATTTTCGTGGTTTCCCTCTTGGGTGAGGCATAGTGATCGTTGTAACCATCGGGTCCACGTCTGACGTCTGCATGTCAGCCGTCTCGTTTCCAACCCTCTCGAGGCGTATATCCTTTCTCCGCATACCCCGAATCATATTTTTCATCGGGAAGCATTTTGGAACGGGTTTGTTTGCCATCCCACCACTCCTGCATGTGTCTGACTGACACGTGTCAACAAGGTGTTATACTATCCACGGCATTTGTACACTTGCTACAGGACTCATTCGAATCACTCAGATGCCCCGAAGTGCAAGCTCGCTGGAATGTGGGCGAATATGTTGGTCTAATCGTGTTCGTGCTCCTCGGATACTCTTATCACACGAGGCATGCTCATGGTCCCACCAGATTATGCTCGCTGTTGGCCATATTTCTTGTAGAATGCAAGTGTTCTCTCTGCCTCGTTCTTCCCCACCTCATCACAAGTAACATGTAGACGTATCGACATCTTATGTCGACCGACTACAATCGTATAGCTCACCATCGACATCCATTTCATCGACCCCTCGAGACGAATCTCCTCCAGATGTAGAACGTGCACCAGCCTCGCCCAAATTCAACAACACGGAATTCTCGACTTCGGAACGAACACCGCTTGTTGTGACGACAGATTCTGTTCACACACTGAGCGATGCTCATCATGACCCAAACCCCTCGTATGGCGCCGTTCAACGCCATCGTCATACGCACGACCCTGTGGATGGTGACGCATCAGCGTTTTTCGAGGGTCACCACAGACACGAAGCACGAGATTTACACCAATCGCATCATGAACGCAGCCGGCCTGCAATAATGTTTGGGCCAGAGGAGTTTGCACAGAGTCGATCCGGCCATCGTCACCACCACGGGATTGAGGATGTGGAAGACGTTACAGATACACCTGAACCTCATCATTTCCATCAGCACCACCTTGTCGATGGACACGAAGATAAGGCCAAAATTGGAAAAAGGAGGCAGATCGTTGGCATACTTGTAAGGCTTTAGCTTCGACTCAGTGACCTGCTCACCACTCACGCCGGTCAAGGTGTTACAATTAGGTATCATGATTCACTCACTGGTTATCGGTCTGACCCTGTCGATAACGTCGGGTCCGGACTTCAGTACGTCACCGTCGATCATCATCTTCCTTCCATCCGTCGCTAACACGATAATTGCGCAGCAACCCTTTTGGTTGCCGTGATATTCCACCAGCTCTTTGAAGGACTTTCCTTGGGTATAAGGATAGCCTCCTTACCTTCATCTCAGGAGCAAGACTTTAGATATCTGAGCATACTCAAACCCATCCTTGCATGTCTCTTTGCCATCACCACGCCCGCTGGCATTCTTCTCGGGATGCTCGTCTTTGAGCACAACAACGACAGGGGTACGTCCCCAACTTATCAGCTTCCACCCTAGATTCGAGTCAGGCTGATGCGATTCATACCCCAGCACACGTGCGTCTTACCCAAGGAATCATGTCCGCCATCTCGGCTGGCATGCTGACGTACGCTGCATGTGTCGAGATGCTCGCTGGCGATTTCGTGATGGATCCGACCTTGCGGCGGAGTGGCGTGGTTAAGCAGGCGCTCGCACTGTTAAGTTTGGCAGCTGGCGTTACTGCCATGGCTCTGGTGGGATCTTAAGTACGTCGTTGGTGGACCATTTATTTGTGGCTCGGCCGTTTCCTTTACCCGTGCTGAGTGGTCTGGTCCTGTAATTCCGGGGTTGCTGGTTAGTCACCGCGATCCGTCACGCCAGAGCCATAGAGGGTGGACCAAACCAGGGCCCGTCACTTTTTTGATTTTGCAAGATACAACGAGATACAAGCGCACAGTGAGATCGTACCGGGAAGACAAATGAAGCAAGCAGATGAGAGAGAATTAAAATACCCGAGTAAAAGTATGGTGAATAGTTGGATGGATTTAAACACCAGGAAACGACGGCCGCTCGTTTCCCAGTAAACCCAAACCAATGTTCGTTCTCTAATAGTACATCAAGGAGATAAAAAATAAGGAAACAGGAAACAAGAGGGGGGGGGAAACAGAAATGAGGATAAGAAAGTGCGTCAGGGCTACATGGGAGGTGCCGATGACATCAAGTCGTACGCGTGAGGTCGAGCAGACTGTGCGTGCGAGAGAGCGATCCGGTCCCGGAGGACAATGCCTCCAAGGACCCCGATGAGCGGAGCTTCTTGCGTTTCGCGGGTCCCTCCGGTGGATGGGACTCTTCACGCTTAACAGGCGTCGGTGTTGTAGGCTCTTCGATGGTCCGCAGGTCGATCAATAGAGAACCTTGCTCGCACGTCTTCGAGGCAGTCAACAACGCGCCCTCGTCGTCTTCGCTATTCCTGCTGCGCTTTGTTCCTCTTCCGAGAGAAGGAGAGGGCGGTGTCGAGGATGGCGTGGAGACGATGTCTGGCTTCGCGCTCGAAGAAGGCCGCGGATCCTGGGAAGATTCGTGCAAAGAGGAGGAAGACATGCCGATAGGTAGTGAGGGAGACTTTGCTTGGCTAAGATACTCCGGAGCTAAAACGCGTCCGAACGCATCCGTCTGCATGGATGTCGACAGCTGACGCTGCCTAGCGATGAGATCACTCGGGCCACGAGAAAGTGGAGGACAAGACGATGGCTGGGACCGGTCAGGCCAGCAGGGGACGGGTGGGACAGTTCGAGTTCCCGCTAGTTCGGGTCCACGGCCATAAACGCGAGTGATCTCGAGCCAATCAACATCTTCCAGCGGACCTCTGAAAGCACCTTCCCGACGCAACGGTTTGGTGCGTCTAAAGTCGACGATGACGTCTCCCTTCTCGTCACGGATGATCGGTTGGTAGCTTGGGCTGTCGGGGGGATGGATGGTGACGGTTCGTGGGCCACCAGGGAAGGATACGATGGCGACCCTGGAAGGTGCGGGACGTGGAGCAGAGTCGGTGGGAGATGGCGCAGGGGCTACGCAAAGAGGAGACGCGGTGGACATGCTAACTTTCGCGCCTTCCATAACAGCGAGAGCGTCAGCACTCTCCTTCTGCTGTTGCTCTGCAGGCAAGTTACACGCCTCCGTGGGGGCGATAGTCTGAGTGGTATCTTCCTTGAAGGCCTTGGCCTGACATTGAAACCCGGCAAGCTGCGATTCGCACTTTGCGACTTTCTCATGAAGTGATCCGACTTCTAGGAGCAGTTTTCTGTGGGAGGAACGTCAGGTTGACGTAGAGGTATGACAAGTAGAAAACGACGTACCCGACAAGATCGTTGATATGGGTAGGTTCTTCCAGTAGCCGCCTGCGGTTGAGCTCAGCTATAGCAGTTTCGACTTCGGTCTGAGCAGTATTCACGTTGGCGATCCGCCCTGTCTCCATGCCTTCTCTGAGATTCTGGAAGAGCAAGAGTGCGACGGCGTCCACGAGTGCGCTTGCGCTAGTCATGGTGATGAGGAGATGGGTGCGCGTATATGGGGCTGGGGTTGGGGTTGATGGATAAGGGTATGATGCGGAGAATCACTATTTCGATTTCGCGGGCGATGGAAAGGTGGATTCTGTGGAGCACATGTGATCCTTATATGCATCACAAACCCGCGACGCTTCGGCTTACAGCTGTGTCAAAGCGGAAAGCCTAGACGCTTGGACGAGCCAGTATGGCACGCTTTGACGACAACGCTTGGATGGTTTCATAATCAGCAGTCTCCTCCGTCTCAGCTCGGGGATGCGCCGAGTTGTCATAGCTGATTAGGAGGGGTCCAAGGTAAGGAAACGCCGTACCAGGAGGTCCGAGCGTGTGTGCATTGGCGGGGCCCGGCACAGCAGCACAGGCGTATCATGGCAGCTGCCGAGTCGTCGAGCTTGCTTTGATCATGATCTCGGGTCCAAGCGGGTTGAGATTTGACAACAACTGAACTCGTAAAAAAAAATTGGCTGTTACCGATGGGTTTCGACAGCCCTTCGGAGATGGGCGGTTTGTCCAAGCAGGTCCATATGTGGAGCGGGGGAACAACCTTGAAGATGACACAACACAATTGAACGTCACTGTAACAAGACTAGCGTTGCCATGATCCGTCTTGTTTCAACCAAAAAGCTCCCCGTCAACGTCGCAATTCAAGTAGTATGTTCGGGCGATACTTCCCCTCTAAATCGGAGTTACTGTGACAGCCGGCCCAAGTCCAACGTCGTACTGGCCAAAGCAAGCCTTCATTGTTCTCGCCATCGCCAATTCCAGGTATACTGCCGTTCCCAGAGTTTATGGATTCTTGTCATGGCAAGCCCCCCTTGCATATGCACCTAGAAACACAATCTGCGATACTTCGGTCTTCCACCTTGCAACCGAAAACGTCCAATACCATCAAACCAAACGATTTTTTTGGCAAGGGACATCGAGCTGGATATCCAATCAAAAGACCCACACGTACCACATGTAGCAAAGGTGTCATTCACTCCGTGTCCAACACGCTATCGACCTCTCACCTTCGAGTGTGAACCGCCTCCCCAACGTGGCGCACCGTCGAGCGCGTTCGTATCCTGATCAAGTCGTTCTCTCATCATCAGGTCGCACACCCTCCTCGATCTGGACGAGCATGGTGCAATAGGCACAATGGGTAAAGAAACCTTCAAACGGATGAACTCGATCTTGCACAAAAGCCAATATATCGTCACTCGTTACCTCCCGCCTCTGATCCCAACTTCCCACAAACCCTTTTCAACCACCCTCGCAGAACTGCGCGAGCGGGGTCAGAGTGCTTGCCATTTGCCATGAATAAGCGTCAGCGGGACCGTGCGCGTGTCGACGCAACGACGTACTCGGGTAGGTAGTTCTGTCGTCGTGGTTCTTCTAATCCAGGTCCTCAAACCATGATACACTCGAGTTCAGCGAGAATGTCTTGCGAGTCAGTGAATCTTCCAATTCAAATACTGTCCTGCAAGGGTTGGATTCGCATATAAGGAATTTCGTGGAACGCGTTAGGTTTGACGGTCAGGTTCGTGCTGACCATTGCGTTTCGAGTATGCTGGTGGGTGTTCGACTTTGGGAGTGCCTTATATTCTGAGTATTATACAGCGATGGTCGTGGTTATAAGCCGACAAGCCCTTCTGTGGCGTTCTTTTTAGAGTGGCACGCTCTGATAACAACAGCCTTTGACGACAACGGCTCTTATAAGCTCGAAAAGCTGTCTAGGGGACGACGCTTTGTTCTTTTGTGGGGTGAACGAATCGTGACATACAGTTGCTGGGGCGAAAGGCCGTGCGCAAATCAACACAACCGCTCTATCATGTCGAGTACGGGATTCGTAATTGACGACGATGTCCAAATAAGGAAAGCTAATGAATGTACAACCCCTATCTTCGTGCCGGAGGCGCCAAAGTCCCTGACTCCAGCTCGCACATATGCAGTCGGCGAAATCGAATCGACAGAGCTAGATAAAGGTTCGCGCGGCCCCGTTTGCAGGGAATTCTGTATCTTGCTGACAAAACCCTCCTCCCAAGGAGTCGGGGATCCATCGCATCATCCTTCTTATTGAACCATTACCATCTTAGCTTTAGGATGGCCAATCTCTTGCGTATGGCGAAAACAGGAAGTGATTGGAGCCAAGCTGAACTAAATGCATACAACATCGTCGTTGACGTTGAATTCCAGGATGCAGCCACCTTTTTTGGCGTCGACTCTCTGCCGCATCCGGCTGTCGCTGCCGAACCCCTGAACAGTGTTGCCGCCAACGATATGATAAACGATGCGAACTACAAACTCCTACGCTACGTGGATTTGGCAATGGATCCTCTCCCTTCAAGGGGATCCGCAGTGGACGATTTCGCCGTCCATTTGCTCACGTTGTTGGGCTACGTGCCACGAGCCAGGATGGTGCGCACACGCGCAGACATTCCCTTCACCATTTGTGGACAGGAATGTCATGCGAAAACTGACGTTTGTATCGTGGATTCAGATGATTTTCTGCTCCTTGTTCAAGAGGACAAACGACACAAGGAGCCGAAGGATCCGGAACCGCAGGTGAGAACCGAGGCGATCGCTGCCTTTCAGACAAACAACCATAGGCGGACGCGTGTTCTTTGGCAGGATCCTATTGGGTCTAAGGTGATGCCAGGAATTATTTTGAAAGGGACCGAGCCCATTTTCTACAAGATTCCCATCACCGCTCAACTTGCTCAAAGCGTTGCACTTGGCATCTATCCTGCTACGCCCACTGTTGTGTATGCACATCTCCCTGCAGTCGCTCGCCCTGCTCACCGTCTGACTGAGGGCATGAAACCTCTTGATAACAGAGCAATCATTCTGGCTTGTTACGAAGCATTCAAGAGGTTTGTACAGTAGTAAGCACCTCATGCATAATTTCCCATGTTGGACTGAAACTGATAATCTCAGATTCAGGCAGGTGGGTGTTGTCTCGGAAGCAGAAAAGTGGCAGAGTATCATTGGTGAGATTCTGACATTTTGGTGCTTGATTTATGTACCTACATGCAGTCACATTTCGTTCCCTTCATCTGACTATCCTTAGCAGGAAAGTTCGACCAACTCTGAATGTACAAACAATCTTGCAGTCGCAACGATACTTTTTTCGAGCTCTCGCAGGGATGGTGAAAGGATTTGGAATGACGTACAGGCCGTATTTTTCGAGGCGAGGGAATGACGAATACTGGACTCCTCAAGAGAGGTATTACAACCGCCTTATGCGTCGAAACACTTGCTAAGCTTGTTTCGGAAACCAAAACGTTTAGTAAAACACACAAACAGCCACTCGGGAGCACCATCAATCACTTTCGCTGTTCCGGCCCACGACCGATCGCTCGCAGCCATTTGTCACTTTTGGCTAGAGATCATCCGTGTATCCACGAGCAATGCCACTACGACCTTGTTCCAGTATGCTCGGCGCATCCTCGCCCACTCTCGCTTCCAAACCTCGAAAAGATCGAGATTGCAAATACAGCGCTGTCAGATAATGCATGTGAGATCGGATCAAAGCAACCTTTGCTTTGTGCGCCACACACGTACCTGCGGCACTCTCCGGGAGTACCGTCATCGTCCCATCTTGATTCCGGAGGACGACCGCGTTCGGAGATGACGTATCGCCGTCAGATGGTTCAGGGGCTGCGGGTAAGCGGCATTGGAAGCCATGTATTACAATATAGGTATCTTACCACCGAAGCGTCTGGCATGGCGGTATTTTCCAGTGACAAGTGAGAACGTTGGTTGGTCCGGATCTCGGTTTTCCTCATCGTTCGAAGTATCATTGCCAGCTTTCCAAAGTGATCGGGATCAGAGTACATGATCGTTGGTGATGAGAATACCAACCGCCATGTTCAGCGAGCAGTCGCCCAAAATCTAGCACATAGCGGCCATTCCATGTACCCTCGGCTTGAAGCGCGATTTCCAATTCATATGGCGTGATTATTGGTCGATAAAATTCCTGTACAATAGCTTTGAGGCAAAACGACATTGTTCGTCAACGAATGAGCGCACTTTCGATTCGATGACACTGTTCTCCGGACAGGCCGCCAAAACGAAGCACTCAATCTCCATAAAGTTCCCCAGTTTCGCGGGGTTCAACTTGCCGACACTGATCGTGTAGCTTTTCTTTTGAGCCTTTGCGAGAATCTTGCGAAGATGGGATATGAGAGGTAAATAAGACGCTATCGAGCATTCGTCAAGGAAGGGCGAGCACGGGACGCAATTACTCACCAACACCGAGTGTACCCACAAGGATGCCAAACACATCGGCATCGCGCGCTTTCTGAACGGCTGCGAAACGCCGCATAAGCAGTCTATTCGTTCGCTCCGACTCTAGTCTAGAGGATTTCGTGATCGGATTATATGAGTAAACCTGTTGGCCACGCTCATGAACAGCCATTAAGCCATCAATCAGCTAGACTTACTTGACTTGAGGAATACGTCATCAGCAAGTTCGTCAGGGTCAGGCTTTCTTCACCAATGTATATGATACTGGTTGCAGCCTCGTAAGCCTTAGAATCGCTATCCAACGATTTAGATGCTTTATCTTCGTTATTGGGCATCGAAGAGAGTGGTGCCAGCGCCGGTTCGACGCAGGTCGGGATCTCATGATACAAGACGGACAGATCGTTTTTGTCTCGAAGTCGTCTCACAATATCCCCTAAAAAGTTCACCGCACACCTGCAGGACGCAGAGAAGGCGACTCGAAACTCACCTACTTGATACGTGTACCCGACGTCATGTCGAACAAGCACGGATCTTGTCGTCATTTCAGCCGCCTCAGAGCCACTCGTGATGATCTTGCTGAGCTCCTGGACGCAATCCTCGACATCAATTAGCTTGTGACCAAAGACGTAGACGACCGGTAGCCTAGATGTTCTACCCCAGCTTCATCAACACCAAATCGAAAGGATGCAGGTAGAACCTACTTGCTCATGCATGCATGGCCATAGTGAACCATCAAGTCAGCGTCGACGTGCTGAGCAGCGACCTCATCGACGCAGCAGCTATGTTTGCGTGTATTCTTGAGTGTAGAGCCAGTCGCAAGACAGGACGTGTCTCACTTGCCGTAAGACGTGTCTGCCAAAACATACAAGTCGTGTCCTTTGCCCACGCTCCGCTTGAGCAAACGATAGACAGGAACGGCGTCCTGCAGGAGTTCGTCTGGGAATTGAAGCGCCACCTGTATCTACCTTTCAGTGGGTGTGCGGGAGATGGGGAGAGCGATCCAACCCGCTTGTAGTCTCCCTTGAGGACGATCTCCGCCGTCCGTTCGATCTCGTAAAACTCGGCAGCATTGGAGGATTCCGGGCGCTGTGCGGACACGCTGGATGTAATATCGATTGAGCGTGCTATCGCTTCCTCGCCGGAAGCAGCGAATGCAGAGGCTGCCGACATTGTGGCCAGGTTGGGGAACGCGCTTGTTATGGACTCTCACTAAATGAATAAATGCCACAACACTCCAGCGTCTCTTTAGGAGCTCAGACCCAACGATGCAGCTCACTCTTTCCACCGAAGCCGTGCGCAACGCCATCTTCACTCATAAAAGCGGTCAAGTACTGTACAAGACGACCCATCCACACCATTTCGGCATGGGGACTACGACGCTCTACAAGACCAAGCCAAACGACGACCCCATGACCAATTCGATGTGATTGGCAAGATAGAGCGGCATCTAATTGGATCATCTACATTTCGTCCCACTGGGCAGGAAATGCAATCCGATGACCTCCTTCCCTCGCATGGGATATTAGGACGGTTCGTGCGTTACTCCTGGATAAGCTTTTGCTTTTTCGGATTCATCATTCTGTGCAGGAAGCGCCCACTCACCGGGCCGAATGGTCGCCCGTATAGGTGGGACATGCGATTTGAAGCGGTGGTGGTGGGTATACCGACCGTCATACAGTCATTTTGGTGCCGAATTACCATTGGTTGTAGGATGGTTCGCGAAGCGAATTGCTCCACAGACGTTCACTTGGGATAGTTGGGCCCAAACACAAACCTTTCCTGGAGTTCGATCCGGACGTAGAGCATATGCTCGACCTCATTGTTCTCACCTTCGTGTATGTGGAGAAAATCCATATGGACAAAGACAACGAGAATCTAGAGTTATGAGATGTTTGTGAGGCCGACATACACTATTCTGTGGATCCCTACCCACTGCGGAAATAACGCATCACAGAACCGGATGACTGGTATGTCTCACAGGCTTCGAGTTTAGACATAACTCAACTCCCAACTAGTTAGTGGTCGGAGCTGCGGCAATATTGACTATTGTGCTATGAGTCGACAGTATCAGTGTCAGTACCCTCACAGATATGCAAAGAGGAGAGATGATCGATGATGGACCTCGACAAGGCAATCACCCTCCGACACAGTGCATCGGAACTTCACACGTAGGGGCATCCCGACCGAGCCCCGTCGCTGAGCAACATCGCGATGTATTTTCATGCCTGTTTCAAGCAACCCGGAAGGCTGTCTGACCCCGACAAAGCACCCGTCCTCGAGCGCAGTGCATTGGAATTTTGCCCACAGGGTCATCGTCATCGAGCCGTTTCGTTGGGCAACATCACGGGTTACTTCTATACCTGTTTTAATCAGTTTGGAAGGCTTTCTGATCTCGACAAGGCACTTGCCCTGGTACCTACTTCCTGCGCCGAGCCATGGGATGCAAAAACATATCCAAAATGGATCATGTATTGGTGACGTAACGAAATCAGGCCCGCAGCGCTAATATTGTTCCTGTGCCTTCAGTGGATGGATAAATGCCACAACATAGCAACGTTCCTTCAGGAGCCCAGACCCAACGATGCAGCTCACTCTTTCCACTGGAGCCGTGCGCAACGCCATCTTCACCCATGAAAGCGGTCAGGTACTGTACAAGACGACCCATCCACGCTACAGAGTCAGCATGCAGACCACGACGCTCTACAAGATCAAGCCAAACGACGACCCCATGGACATGCGCGACCGATTTGAGGTGATTGGCGAGATAGAGTGGCATCTGATTGGATCGTCGACATTTCGCCTCACCGGGCAGGTCATGCAATCCAACGATTTCCTTCCCTCGCATGGGATATTAGGACGGTTCGTGCGTTATCCATGAACCATAACTTTTTTTTCAGATTCCTCATTCTGTACAGGAAGCGCACCTTCACTGGGCCAGATGGTTTCCCGTATAGGTGGGACATGCCGTATCGCACGGTTGTGGTGCGTATGCCGACCGTCACACAGTAATTTTGGTGCTGAGTTATATTGAATGTAGCTATCACGAGACGATGGGTCGCGAACCGAGGTTGCTCGATACCACAGAAGTTCACTTGGGATAGTTGGTCCCAAACACAAGCCTTTCCTGGAGGTCGATCCAGACGTGGAGCATATGCTCGACCTCATTGTTCTTACCTTCGTATACGTGGAGAAAATACGTAGGGACAAGGACAACGAGAATACAGGACCATAAGATGTGTGTGAGCGCTGACGTACACTATTCCGTGTATCTCTGCTGATGCCTGCGGACACAACAAGACGCAGACTGATGTTGTACTTTTATCGTAGGTGCATACACCCTGTATGAGCAAGAATGGAACAATATTCAGGATTACCATTGTGGTGGAGGTGCATCATAGAGCTGGATGATTGGTATGTCTCACATGATTCCAAACAATGCGAAGTAGAGATATTGATTGGGAATGTCGCCGAGTAAGGGGTGCTCAGGCCGTCCACTGCATTCAGACATTGGATATCGATCTGGCCTGGTAGCCTGGATCACACCTGGACATATGTATCCCCGACAAGCTGACACCGAGTAGTTTCTCTGCGTCAGCCTCCCTCTCATATCCCCGTTTTCCCAGTGTCTGATATCTTTCTCCCCTCCCCTCCTCGCCGGTTCCATATTGCAGCAATGCGGACGCTTCCCGATCCTCTCACATGTAGTACAGGCTGCTTTCTTCCCTCTCTGGATGTCCCCAAGGCTCTCATCCGCTCCGACATCTGGTTCTCTGACGGGAACATCGTCCTTGTCGCCGGGTCTGGTGCATTCAGAGTGCACCGGGGTCAGCTCGAACGACAATCCGAGGTATTCAAGGATATGTTCCTTGTGGGACGGGCCGGTGCCAGGCCTTCGATGCAAGGCACATCCACATACGACGAGGAGGTGGTCAACGAGGAGGGAAACAAAATAGTGGGCGGCTGTCCAACGGTGGACCTCTATGACTGTCCGTCAGACGTGTACCATCTTTTAGTTGCCCTCTACGACGGATTGTGGGTCCCTTTTTCCGCTCCTCGTCCTATCTTGACTCCATCTTCCACAGCTACTTCCCGAAACCCCACGCCCGCGATTTCTCGGCGCTGTCTAGCGTCCTCCGTCTATCCACGAAATACTTCATCGAGCACCTGCGTATCCAATGTCTGGCACGACTCGTCCACGACTGGCCTACTACGCTCGCAGACTGGGACAGACGAGAGGCAGAAGCAACAGACGCCAGTGGTCGCTACACACCCCGAGACGCATACGCCCACCCCGTTCTCGCCATCAACCTCGCCCTCGAGCTCGGCATACCCGAGGTCCTCCCCAGCGCGTTCTACGACCTCTCGCGCTACGGACCAAGCAGGATCGTCGTCGGTGCACGCGCGTTGCCTTCCGTGTTCGCAGCCCCGGATCCATGTGCTTTGCGTTCGATCGAGGACGGTGCCACACCAAAATTCCAACTTGCAGCTCAGCCTCGGGATGGGGCACAGACGCAGGGTCAGAGTCAGAGTCAGGGGGACGGGAAACCACCGATGATACATCTCTCGCATGACAGTCTCGTACGGACGCTTCGAGGACGCGAGCTCGCGCAGCTCTACGTCTTGACGTTCCTGACCCGCGCCCTCGAGCACCGTCCTTCGGCTGCCTGTCTCCACTCGACCAGAGCTGCTTCCTCCACTGTGGGCGTAGGTATGCCGCTAGGAGGCACGGCAGCGGCGTCCTCCGGGTCCGCACATTGTACCGAGTCATTCTATTTTATACATCTCAACGTGTTGCGGAGCGTCGGCGGGATCGCGTGTGGACGGGACGCCGATCCGCTGTTCACGCTCGTACAGGCAGCAGAGATGCTCGAGCGCAAGGACTTTTCGGACGGCGTGCGGACGTGTGGGTTGAAGATGTGTGGCGTGTGTAAGCGGGAGTGGAAGGGAGAGGTAGGGCGCGCGCGGGAGGAAGTGTGGGGGTTGATTCCGGTGTGGTTTGGGCTCCGAGATGGGGGTGCGGTGGAACATGCAACGCCGTCGACAGAGGAGATAGATCAGGAACTTGAGGATGCGGATGGGGACATCATCGGGGATGGCGAGGATACGGACGTGGATGTGGATATCGACGTGGACGAGCTGGAGGAATGATTTGTTGGGGGTTTGCTTTTGTGTTCGCTGGAGATGCTATCTTTTTCCATCTACATCTACATTTCCGTTGTATTTTTCGTGTATATCTGATTGTTTCAGCTGTATATACTCGTTGCTTTCTAGATATTGATATTTCCAATGCAGAAGACACTTGCGATTTGGCCCAGGAAGGGATTGCATATGGCGTGTAGATACAAGAAAGTGATGCAGTCGGCGTATATAGCGAGAAACGATATCTGAATTGTGATGGAATATAATGTCCTGCAGCGACCAGTTCACTCTTCCCCGATCTTTGGTGCTAAATAGTATTTTATGACTCCTTGTCCAAACTTGTACGACACCTAAGTTGAGAAGAGAAGGTGAATGAATAAACATTCTGTAGACACCAAGCCCATGTACACTCACAAGAAGGGGGACATCATTACTCATCATAAGCTGTACCGTGTTTGACAGCGACGAGCTCTTGGAGA
The DNA here is from genome assembly GCA_003316145.1 of Neoboletus magnificus. Classification (NCBI taxonomy): domain Eukaryota; kingdom Fungi; phylum Basidiomycota; class Agaricomycetes; order Boletales; family Boletaceae; genus Neoboletus; species Neoboletus magnificus. Next base: position 22,131 of record QFEI01000813.1, on the reverse strand, counting down.
AGTTGACAAGGTATTTCAAGCTAAATGTCAGAGAGACATGTTGGTTCATCTCGATAAATACGCCCCCATCTGAAGGCACCTCTTCAGACTTCTTGGGCTTTTTCGATGGCTGGCCATTCTGCAAGTAGATGAGATGAATCAAACAATCAACATATGGTGAAAGTACTTACCTTTGATGGAGCCTTTTTTCGCTTCTTGTTTTTCGGCTTCGCATCCTCATCTTCATCCTGTTCCTCCTCACCTTCGTCATCCGATTTGGCTTTGAATTCCCCTTCGTCGTCATCTTCGCCGTTCATTTCCACATCCCCATCCTTTTCTTCCCTCTTGACCTTTTCCTTTTTTATTTTATTTTTCCTGGGTTGCTCTTCCTCCTCCTCGTCAGCATCCTCCTTGACTTCGTCATCGTCCTTGCCATAGTTTTCATACTTTTCTTTTGCAGCCTCGGTTTGCTTCAACAATACGTTCCCATTTGCCGCCTCGCCCTCGCTTGCGAATCGTACGCCTTCCTTGGAGACCTCAATACGAACGGATTCACCAAGGAGAGAAAGATCTCGGACTATGCGAGTAAATTCGCCAGAGGGCATTGTGACACGTGCATCGTACTCTGTGTCGGGAATACCAAGATTTTCGGAATCGATGTCCATGAGTTTCATGTCATATTCTGCGATTCTGTCCGAATCTATGAAACAAGGCCTGACGCATGAGTGATGGAACGAGGTGAGACACGAAAGAAAACGAATATGCACTCTTTGCTTCGTACACGAGGTTCAATACATCGGCATCGTCGGAGGCTTTGATTACACAGATATCATCATCTTTCGCGCATTTTAGCACTTTGGTCAGGGAGTTTAGGTTGACGCCTAGGGGCATGGGACGATCACAGCGAAACTTTTTGAAACCTGCTGCCTCAAGGTTAACGGCGACGAGTGCGACGTGAGAATTGTCCATTGCTTGGAGGTTCTTCGTTGCGATGGTCAGCATTGAGAGTCGATGCTTCGACAGTGGAAACATACGATCCCCTCCTCAGTGCATTCGAAATTGGCATCTGTCACAAGCTCTTTGATGGCTGCACAAAGACGAGGTCAGTATGGCAACATCTTACTTTGTGGGATGTGCCCACAGTCTAACAAGCGCTTCAAAAGGGCGGCTTCTTCCAGCTTAGCCTCGAGCATGGCGGGCGAGCGAGTTCGTGAAACGGGGGAGAGGAGAAACGCGTTTAGCGGGACGCGTTGAGGTCGTTTTTGAAGCGGAGTCTGGTCGCGTACGGTCACACACGTGATGTCACGCGTAATGTGACTCCCTCGTCAAGTGTGCTTCTCGTCGTGGACGACGACGACGACGGCGACTTTTATTTCGACGACAAGGAACAAAACGACGCGCGCCTGCTGCAGTGGTCGACGCCGGCAACGACAACGTGGTCTAATTGTGGATGGATTGGCGATCCCGTCTGGATTGTAATCGGGAAACTCCGCTGGTAGCCGTTCGCGGGTCGACTTGTACCTGCCATTGCCAAGTGCCATACTGTATCTCTTCACCGGCTGGTTTACCGGTTTCGCTTCCCTCTTCCTCATGCAATCCCCCCTCACCACCGACCGAGGCAAGCTTCGCATGGAAAGACTCAGACAGCTCGAGCTCGAGCAGCTTCAGTGGGAACAAGAGGCGCTCGTCATGCCAGAGGTACGGTCGCCACCGTTCATATCCGCACCTGCTCACGCGACCTTGCTCAGGACCTCAACCGGGCGCTCTTGCTCTCCTTCGAGTCTGTCAAGACCGAATTTAGCGACCTCGATGGCTTGTCGTGGTCTCGCTACCCTGTCCCGCTCGTGACCAATCCTTGGGTAGGTCTCCAACCCGCGCCACTCACTGCAACCCTTACCACTGCACCATAGGCCGTCGAGGAGCCAACACCGAAACTCACTTCCACAGAAATAGACGAGTATCCGACTGCGCCTGACTCGTGTGACACACGCACTCCCGCCCATTCTCCAACATTCCCTCACCGCTCACGTCCTCCACCAGATCCCCTTCCGTACGCCTCATCTTCCCATACAGACATGACCCCGTTCGCCGCTCAAGATACTATTCGTGTATCGCGCTTTGCTCAGTCCTCTCGGAGCCCTCTACAGCCCGCAAACCAGTTCTTCTCGAGCCAATATAGCGCAACCCACAAGGATCCGCTTGTCCACGGTTCCGGATCACCATACGCCCTCTCTCACCCACGTCCACCCGCGAGTTTGGCGTTGGCATGTCACAGTCTGCGACATTCGGCCTATTGACACAGCTAAATCCCCTCACCAATAGCTGCCAATGCTGAAAGATGCAAGAACACAACAAGCTAACTAATTGACTACTCTTTATCCGATCGGTGGACATCTCACTCATAAGCTGCAATGGGACAGATTTCAAGACGTACAGGTTGCATCCCGTCCTTTTTGCTTCGTTGAGGGACTGGACTAGTGGATACGTTCTAAACGGTAATTTTTGGGATGTTTTTTGTGTATTTTTATCTGGACCGAGTTGTATTTGTAACAATGGAAGGAATGGAAGGTGTTGAGACCTGTCACCGGGCAGAAAAATTGGACCAACATGGGCAAACAGAACCCTTACGGTATATTATTAACTTACTCATCGGCAGCGACGCCTTTCCTTGGGGCTCCACACGCTACACCAGAACGAAATATCAACATTCACGACGACGGCCAAGATTCTCTTTGGTTTCTGCTACCATCTCGACGGGTGCGACAGCTTCAACGTGTTGCACCCACATCCGCATTTGTCGTCCTTTCCTGACGCGCTATGACTGCTCAGACATTAGGTATGTCTCGTGTCGGTTCAACTTGTCGTATGGTAGGCACCTGCTAACGAGCTCGCATTCTATCCTGCTCCCTGGCACTCCCTGATTGTGTTATCTCACTCGTGTCCAAACGCTCTATGCGTTCGATACACTCGCCGTTTTTTGCGGTCTTTCGTGGTTACATTATCCGATGACCAGCGGTCCCTTCAGAGAACTGGGACGATGACTTCGAGTTCGGTCAGAGCAACTCGAACAACAATTCAAAACTCAAATATGCCGGAGAGCCGGACCCAACGATCAGCCCTCCCATTGAACCTCGTGTGTCTGTCACTTCCTCCCACTTCTCAGAGGACTGGGACGCAGATGACAGTCCCAGGCAGCCGTGTCCCAAGGCACCAGTACCGGGGAGTAGCCGGACGGGAGGCATGGGTGGTATCGGTAGCAGGCTTGATAACTGGGCTGAGCCGGGCCCATCCACGCCAACCAAGCATGGAGGCACGCAGGCACAAGCCGAGAACTGGGATGATGATTTTGAAGACAAGGCCGACTCACCACCTGGTCGACGTCATCATGCCTACCGAGCTGCTCATCATGTACTTCAACTCCACCATCCCGCCCATACGCTCCGAACTCGCCACTCATATCATACGCCACCGCGTCCGAGACCTCACGCCGAGCCTGAAAATTGGGATGACGACTTTGATGATCCTATGGATCCCACAAGCTCCGCATCACCCAGCAAAAGTGATAATGACAACACCCCCATGACAAAGCGTACTCGTCGAGAGGCATATGCCGATTCTTCCGATGAGGATGACGACGCAGATCTCGGGTTCTCGGAGGACAAGGAGGAGGACAAGACTGTCACTGCGCGTTCGCGCACGGCACCCATGCTTCGTGGCGGCTCTTCAAATTCCCACTCACATGGGAGCTTGCACCATTCACCACCACCACCTGTGCCTGCTCTTCCTCATGCGCTCTCCCCCTCGCCTATCGAGCCATTTCCGCGCTCGCCTACCGTGTCAGTGTTCTCAATACCAACAACGTCGGGGCGAAATTCGATCGGGTACTTCAATTCCACGTCGCATCTCGTCCTTTCAGGTGCTGCCTCGTCACTTGCTATGGTTCCTCCCTCTCCACCTTCTCAACGTGAACGGCGCCGTCTTCGTAAAAAATCACGACCACCACATATGGATAACAATGTCTTCGAACTCATTGAAGAACAACGCGATTCGTCGTCTCCACCATTACCACCTTCAACCCCCGAAAGAGCGTCCTCTCCACCTTTGGTGCCCATGGTGCTCACTTCCTCGGTGGAAGGTACCCCTCGAAGTGGGGGGTCCAAAACGCCGCTCTTATCACGCATCGGTTCCGTCAAGAAATGGGGCGTTAGGAGGAAAAGGGCAAGCACGGGTCCTGGGGAGGTGACAATGCAGGAAATTGGCACCTCAAGTGGAGGTAACGTAAGGGACGAGAGTACACCTCGACCCCCAAGTTCCCTTGAACAGGCGCAGGCACAGGCACCCTCCAACCGCAATCGCAACTCCAATAATGCCGGTGAATCGCGTTCTGCCTGGTTTTTTCGTCCTGGCGGCGCCCATCATGGGACTGGGTCTCCGTCGCCGGGACACGCTGAACTCAAGCACGAGAAGAGTCTAGATCAGACCCGGTTGAGACCTGGGGCAGAAATGGGCGGGAGCGAGGGAGGTGGCCAAGTGCCTACAACACCGAGCAAGAGCGGGAAGCTGTCGAAACGGAAAACGAGTGGTATACCGCTCGAGCATACGAGTAGTGGAGAGATGACGGGTGGTGGGTCGTCTTCTGCGTCAGGCGTGATGGGGTTGGGGAAGCCATCGCTTGGGCTGGGCAGACGACCGACGTCGATGCAAGTTCCTAGCGGAGCAACGCTGGCGATCGGCACTGGAGGCAATAAATTTGCGTCAATCGGCACCAGACACGCGTCGTATGGATCTTCCGTTGGTCGAGCGTCTTCCTCGAGAGTATTTTCAACACCCACTCCTACGGAGAGCGTAGAGGATCTCCCACCGATGCCCGAGCTTCCCCCGCAAGAAGGTTCTAGGAATTTGATGGGTAGCGTACGCAAGATTAGCCTTGTAGGCGGGAAGAAACACAAAAAGAAGAAATCCTCCGTCGACGCTGCTTACATTCCTCCTATACCTGCTGTTTTGCTACAAGGTGATTCGGGCGACGACCAAGGTCGAGCGCATGATGCGGATGGAGATGCAAGGATGCGGACGCCCCCACGAGCTCACACACCCGATTTGCTACCTCCGATCGAACTGCATCCTCCATCGCCACCACGGACAATCAATGGAATGTCAGCGGCCCGTTCGATACCTCTGAATATAAGCGATGGGATCGAGCCTATGATCGCCTCGACGAGCGCACCTGCTTCCACCACCATGTCTCAAATCGTCTCCCCCGCATCCCCGGTGGCGTCGAATAAAGCAGTGCCAAAAACACCCTCGTCACCGCAGTCAGCGTCGTTGGGTCGTACTGCACAAGCTCCTATTTCACCCTCTTCAAATGCAACTGTGCCGAGACGAAATTCGTTGGGTGATTTGAAGATCCCTGCGAGAATCAGCCAGGCGCAGATCGGACTGAAAAGAGATCTGGGATTGGTTCGAGAGTTTGCGACCAGCGTCGACGGTGAGTCGTTCTTCGTGCTCCACCCAAAGAAACGTCTGGTACTGATTATTGGTGCCTCTACTTCTTAGGACTGAAAGACTTGCAATCAACCTACCATGTTCTACTTGCCGAAGTGCAGACCTTCCTTGAGAATGCTCCCCCATCTCGTGCCACGTCGCCCAACGTGTTCAGTCTTGTCCGTCCGCGTTCTCGGCTACGCTCCAATACTTCTCCACCGAACAACACTTCCTCGGGTACTCCGAGCTCGTTTTCGGAGCATAAACATGTCGCTGCTACTCTCCATACTATCATCGTCAAGTACAAAATATCGTGGGAATGCGCGGAGTTGTTGATTGAACTTGGCGGAGGCGCGCCTGCTGCAGCTTCTCCGGCGTCGGGACCGTCTTCCAGTCTCTCAGCGCCAAGTATGTCAATGCAAGCAGAGCTCGACCGTCGGAAGAACCGCGAGAGAGCTGTGACACTTTCGGGCGAAGAGTCAAAGCCACCTCCAGTGGCATTGATAGGTAGCGTCGTGACACCAACACCGACATCGTCATCAACGTCCGGCCCATCCAACGCCTCGTGGCGCGCATCGACGGGCCGGCATGATCTCAGTCAACGGCAGCTTGTTCTCCTTCGGGATATGCTCAATAGTGGCGAGCTACCTCCGGACGATGTTCCTTTGCTCGAGGAGAATGTGAATAGGAACTGGCGGTGGGGCGACGCGATGAGTAGCACGGTCACGCTTCCTTCGGAAGAGTCCGGGTCTCGGGGCGTTGATCATGGGGAAAGTAAGAAGAAGAAGCGACGTGGTGGAAGGATGGGACTGACCGGGCTGAGGGATATGCTGAGAATGCTGAAGCGGAGTCATTCAGAGCAGGCCCCGACACCGCCCGTTCCTGCTCTCCCGGCTATCCCTTCGACTGCCTCACTTAGCACCGAGTCGTCGCATTGTTCACATCATTATCCACATGGACACCTTGGGGTGGGTGATGCTTACAGCGCCCCGAAGACGAGTACCGGACCCGAATCGGTACGGTCTACGAAGGATATGCCAGTTAATTCACCATATAGTGGACCGCCCTTGAACCATAAATCATCTCCTCGACGACCTTCGCTCGCGTCTATTTTCAGGCTAGGACAGAAGAACAAGGGTGGAACGTCCTCTTCCGCAGGGGAGTCATCGCAAGACAGCCGGAGCGATGTGCGAAGTGCCAGTCGAGGGAGTAACATTACGGACGAAGAGGACTGGGACCGGATCGAGCCGGCGATCGACTTGAACACTGCCGCACGAGCGTTGGGGATCGAAGGCTCCGCGACCATCAAAGGACGCAAAGGATGGGTAACACCGTTACTTTCAGACCATTCTCCAGGACATGCTCCCGGACCGACACGCCGACCGGTGACGCCGCGCCACGGCCAGGACGCAATGCAAGCACTGCGGTCGGAGGTGGAGGCGTCTCCACGATCCATCCGGCCGATGCGATCAACGCGTCTGTCGAACGTGGAAGAGGTAGAGGATGGTGAACGACCAGCTCCGTCGGAGGGCAAGGCCAAGAACCGCGTGTCGCTAGCTCGGACGAGTCCGCATCGACCGCCTTCGAGGGGGCAAATGACGGGGAGTATTCGAACAGGGTCCGTACGGAGCGCACCGCCGCAGCCGGTCGACGACCTGCATGTGCTTCCTGAGATCAAGTTGTCGATGACGCCGGAGAACATCAAGCCGTTGCTAGAGAACGCGAAGGAGGTGCATGTGCGATGTCGCGAGTGTATCCGGGAGTTGCATGCGTTGTTGGATGTGATGCCACCTGGGGTGTCGCCTGCGTCCGCCAGCTGAGCGTTGGCGTCTCCATAGGGATTTGCGCAACGTATGGCAGGACGCTCTCTCGCGCGCACACACATTCTCGGCTGACAGTTTGTTTGTTTTTTTATTCTCGTTCCCAATTCCAAGTTAAACTTGTAGAGTGCATCCCCTGATGGTATGCTACTTACAACTTTTCTTTTCTTTTCTGTCATCTTTTTCCTGTTTGTCTGTGACAATGTTCATTTGTTTTCTTTTGAATCCGGTTCTTTCGCTGCACGGCTACTTCCACTCTTGTCTTGACCACCATCACACAGGGACACTACTTTTCCTTTTCACTATTTTTCTCTTTCTCTTTCTATCGAATGATACATATCCGTATACGTATATAACGTGTAACTCACGAACTGACGATATATAATGTTTTAACGTACATAAAACAACAGAACTGGAACTGAAACATGATAGTGAGGAATATCAGATATGCTCATCATAACGCATGATGACTCGGGAGCAACAAAAGTTACAAATCACGCTCGTTTCAAAATGCGACTGACCGATTCTGGGGGTGACAACTTGGGAAGACCTTGCTTCCCGAATCATGAGACCTTCCCGCCATTCGGAAGCCGTCTGGTACACGATCGCTTTCTAACGGTTGATTTCCTACTTATCCGGTCCTCGGATTACCCGTGTGTTGACATCTCTGTCACTACACAAATCAGCGATGGACGGACAGGAACCGGCTTTGCCCTCAGGCTGCCATCCTCAAGATGGATAATCGATGGAAACTGGCTCAAGAGAAGATAATCCCTTCCCCTTACACTGCAGGTGCATCGTTTGAAGGCAGCAGCTGCTCTGCTTGCAGGACCTCAGCGTGATGTTGCCAACAGCTCCAGTCTCGCCCGGTGAAAAAATGATCAATGGACCGCCAAAGCGGCTTTCGTTGACACGCAAATTAGTCCTTTTGCTGATGTTTTGTTTCGCACAATTCTTGGACGCTTTCAACAATTCTGCACTCTTTCCCGTCATACCTGCTCTCGTGGGTTCTATGGGAATCACAGAGAGTCAATCTCCCTAAATCATGAGTAGATTCCAACTCACATTTGCTTCCTTTCTTCTTATTGTATGTCTCAATACCCTCTCACTCGCGACGTCGTCTGACTCGCCCTGGAAGAGCGGACGAATAAGTGATGTTTATAATCCAAGTAAGTCCAGTCTCAATGGTTCCCCACACAGCTTACTCAACAGGCGTTAGAAAGTTCCTTCATTGCAGGCGTGTCTTCTCTGGGAATTATTTCTATGTGTGCAGGGTTTGTGAATAACGAGATCGCAATCATTGCATTAAGAGCATTCATGTGCATGGGCGTTGGTAGGTACGAAGCTATGGCCCGATAGCATCGGGTAGTAACGTATGTCACAGCATCTGCGATGACGATACCTTCCGCTCTCACACTCTTGGTGCATGTTTTCCCGGAACCTCTCGAACAAGCTCGGGCAATCGGCTTATTTGGAGACTGTGGCGCAGTCGGAAATGGTAAGTGTTGACGTTGCTCCCAACTTCGCGAACAGCATTGTGATGCGTGCGCAGTGCTCGGACTATTCATTGAAGCAGTCCTCGTCCAATACGCGTCTTACCACTGGGTGTTCTGGTTTGTTGCGATCGTTGCCATTCCGATCGCACTGTGTTGCCTGTTCCTGATCCCCCCGGAAGTTGCAAAGCCTAAATATGAGCTTGACACACGGAGTGCGAAATGGAAAAGTCTTGATCTGATTGGAGTTTCATTTTGACCAGTGTGCCTCATCTTCATGATACACTGGTCGAACGGTGCCAATATAACACGGTCAGTCGCATTGATTCTGTTCATTTATGCGGCGACGTCTGAATCAGCGGTCGGCTGGGCCACCACGGGAGTCCTCACTCCGTTAATCATTTCGATATTTCTCACTGTCGGGTTCTTTTATTGGGAAACTCTAATCCCCATCGACAAGGCCGCAATGTACGTCGTATCTTCACTTATCCGTGTCCACGAGTTCATTGTTCCTCGGTTTAGACCCCCTCGTACATGGTTCTACAACAACTTCTCCGTTCTCTTTGGTTCAGCCCGGTTTCCATTTTTTTGGTTTACTGTCTTCTTCACTGTTTTCACGATTTTGTGGCAAAGTGTATTTCATTGGACGATCATCTCAACTGCAGTCCATATGTAAGCATATGGTCTGAAGGTATAAATGTTCTTTCTGACAGACCTTTAGGTTCCCGATCGGTGTGGCTTCCTTGATAATGAGCTTCACAGGGTCGCTGTCTAGAATATTCAGCCCGAAGTGGATCATTCTGACTGGTCTCTCCATGGCAGCCGTGGCTACCATTCTCGTCACTGTAGGTGATCGTCAGCCAGAGGACTACTGGCTTTACATATTTCCTGCTTTCTCTCTTGGTGGTGCTGGCGCAAGCTTGGTGTATGGCCACACAAAGTCAGTGGGATGTGCTCCTATTCCCTGTTTCACACCTGATGATCACTGTTTCACAGCATCGTTATCTTCCAGACGGCGCCAGCCTCCATGGCGGGTACGGTAGGCGCAATTTTCAATGGGGCCCTCCAATTTGGTTCCGCAATCGGGCTTGCGGCGTTCGGCTCGATTGAAACATCCGTTGAGGCTGCCCATGGTAGGCCGGAAGAGTATCATGGGCGTGCGGTGGCGTTCTGGTTTCTTCTGGGAATCGTGTTGATCGAAATTCTCTCTGTGCTCTGCTTTTACCAAATGGGGACGGACCATGAACCACAACCAAGGTTCGATGGCCACGGTGGCAATATCGCAGTGAGGGCCCCAGGGTAAATGCACGGCGAAGCCAACGAAGTCAGGAATGATGCCCTGGCGGAAGAGGGGGGCGTGGACCGACTATCGATCGCAGGGCTAGACTAAAACTATGGCAACACTACTTTGCAACACGCCGAAAACGCAGCGTGAACCTGGTGGAACGGGATGAACTAGAGGGAAGGAACCCCTTCATATCGTTGCACGCAGATCCGGATCCATATTCCGATTTCTAAACTCCTCAGCTTTGCGTCGCCAGAATGTATTCACCGAGTCGTAGATCGGGTTAAAACCCTGTAACAAAACAGTAGGCTGCTTTCAGGTGACGGGAAAGGCGCGCGGAGTACAAGAAAAGACTTATTCTGGAGGAATCTGTTCTGTGGAACTGCGGATCAAGGCCAAAGGTCCGGAAAAACATACAGGTATGTGATTGGAAACCACTACTCATTGCAAAGGGCAAATCATTACGTTGGTACTGAGAAGAATGACAGTCGTGGCGATCAACTCGCGGTCCTAAGAATGCATTGCAACAAGGTAAGCCACACTGCCATTCATGGTGGTCGTGAGTTAAGTTGCACAGATCAAAGAATGGGTCAAGTTTGTGTGTGGGATAAGCGTATTCAGATTAATGTTGTGAAGCCCCAGGTGCACGATTGCCAACGACGCGAATGGAGTCTATGAATGACGAGGAAGAGAATGAAACTACAACAAACGTTGAGTGTACTTTTGCTTGTTTCCGATGCCCCTGCTAAATCTCAAAATGCGTCCTTCGCAATAGGGCAAGGCTGTCGAGAGGCAGCTAAACATGGAGAACAACACGGCTAAGCAGCGCGGAACGCGATATCGAAATGACAACGGGAAAGCAAAGTGACAACGACATACAGCTAGACAAACGCGAATGAGAGAACCCCATCACTACAATATCTCCACTACTGCAGCATGGATATCCCTCGCGAAGTCGATCTGGGTATCGAGTCCTGTAATATTAATTTCATTCTCGGCAGCGACTCGCTTGAACTCTCCATTGGGTTGTTGCTGGAGCAAGAGCGCATGGAATGGCTCCTGCACACGAACAAGAAGACGAGACGCCCGGGTAAGGTTATCTGTCGTGCTAGCGGGTGAAGCGTGCGATAGCGAAGTTGGCGTGGATCCGACCTCAGATTCTGCATGGGATTCGGACTCATCATCATCAAATGCGCTTCCCCAGCTGAAACCATCGAGTGGATCACGCAGATCGCGAATCCACGGATGCACAAGAATGAGGCGTGACTCCATCAACGAAAGCCTGTCTGATGTCATGAATTCCACGTGGCCGATCCCTGATACCCGAGCATGGTATCGAATCTCTTGACCGTTCCCAAAGCCTTGTACAATGAGCCTTTTGACCATAAAGATGATGCACGGGAGGTGTAGTCGGCGGTTGGTAAAGCGGGCTGGTGGTAAACGGGCGACCCGCCTGTAGAATTGTATGGCATCTTTCTCAGATGGTGAGCCCCGTACTGGCGCGACGCGAATCCTTATTTCGCCGTCTGCGAGGGAAGGTGGAGTATATGGTGTTTGTCTATACACAGCAAGAGTGGCAGGAAGGCAGCTGTTGTATGACGATGACTTGCCAGCCCAGGCAAGCACTGTCACGTCACCCGAACGAGCCACGATCTCCTCTAGTAGGTGGCCTAGTGCCGCATCTCCTTCTCCGTAGTGTGGTCGGATATCACTCTTGAAAATACCAATCAATGAGTATGCGACATCTTCGTCCATCATCGCGTTCCGCGTCGAGGCGAGTCGCAGTTTGTCCTGGACACTAAGATCATCGGGGTTGAAAGTAGCGATGGTTTCGCGAGCGACACCGATGGCATTTGCGAGTTCCTGCATGATCTCCGGTGACTCTTTGTGATTGGCACGTGTGTCACCAAGGTATTGCTTCCAATTGCGATCGTAGAATCGAATCACCTTCGGGGCAAGAAGCTCTTGTGCAGTCCAGGCCCGCGTCATCCAGGTACTCTCTGTGAGATCCCCAAGGGCCGACGGAGACGCTGCGCTTGCAAGGAGGACGAGTGTGGCCGCAGATTCTTCATACCATTTATACATCATTGCGAGTGACTGACTCAACACCGTGCTGATCGTCTTGTCGATACAGCACGTGTCACTCCATGCCCACCGATATCCGTCCGTCCGAACCACCTCACAGAATTTGCGCAACTTCTCGTTCAGTGGGGATGGATCAAGATCCCAAACTGAGCCGACCGATTTGATGTCCTGGAACGACGGCTCCTTCCCTTGCCATACATGCGAAAACATCACATATTGGAAATACTTTGCCACCACTCGCAGGATCCGTCCGTCATCCAGTTTTTCCGTCATGGAGGAAACCAATTCCTTGAACTGCGGTTCCGACTTGAATGCATTCATTCGCTCCGGTCCGTCGCATAGATGACCACTCTCGACATCGATGAGAACAAGTGGGGATGATTTCAAAACACCGCGAACGATGGCGTCGATCGTCTTCTCTGACTGGGCGGGCGAAATATATTTCTTTCCAAATTCTGTGCGAACCGAGTCATGATATCATCTGCACGCTCGTGAAGTAATACTTACGACGTGTATCTGGATCAAGAGACTCCTGGATGAGGGAAAGCATGCGGGCGAACACATCAACTGCTTCATCGTAACGCTGCAAGCCATGCAGTGCTGCGTGTCTCCTCTCATATCCCCATGGACTCGTAGGATTTACCTTGATTGCCTGGGTCGGCAAATTTCAAGATCATCAGGCATCGGAGTGAGAAATATCACACCTCATTTGCGTCCTTCAGCGCGTCCTTCCACAACCCCATTGTTGCTCGAGCTTTGCTTCGTTTAACAAGGAGGTCCGCGGGGTTCGACGGATCCAGAGACAGTGCAGTGGAGTATAGTACAATTGCTTCTTTTGGATTCTTGGTCTGCGCTGCCGCATCGCCACCATCTTCGAACGACTTGATGCATTCTCGAAGTTGCAGCTGGATTGCGAGAGCAAGTCCATCAAAGTTCCATCCAAATATCTTTTGAATGGAGTTGGTGCATTTGTAGAAGAGTGAGAGAGAATAACTTACAAGCGAGATTACTACTAGGTGAGGACTCTGTTGGAATGGGATGGCTTCCCGCGCACGTATGAGCAAATCCATCGCTCGTCTGTTGTCTCCTTCTCTCAACGACACGCCTCCAAGTAGGAGGAACAATTGGGCCTGTGCATTATCATGCCAATTGTGCTTACTAGGAAATGGTAGTGCTGACGTACCCGAACAGTGACGTATAGTGACCGATCATCTACTATATCAATTAAATCATCTACCCGCGAAACAGCATCGTCATGTTTTCCACATTTAAACATGATGATCGCCTGGGTGAACGAAAGATCAGTGGAAACAACGGCGAAGATGACAAAGGCAAACCTTGATCAACAAAAGAAAATTATTTTCAGTTGAGAGGCCCTCGCTGAAGACGAGGTCAAACACACGAATGGCCGACTCGTGCTCCCCACTTCCGACGCAGGCCACTGCGTTTGCAATGTGACCAATGACAGATCGTTGAAGCTTGATAGACTTGACGTGCGATAATCAGTGTGAGGTGGGACAATAGATGACCCAAATTTACCTCCTTTGCGTCGCTGATGGCCATGTTCTGCCGCTCCAAACGAGTCCGTACAAGAGCGCGCTGAGCGAGTGCGCGTGCGCGTGCATGCTGAAAAGGATGCGGGAGATGTAGAATTTCTTCCGTCAATAGTTCTTCTACGCGAGTTAAATCGTCTTGGGTCCACGATTTGAATGCTGCATCACTGACACGCATGAACGGCAACTGCGACACTATGAAGGAAAGTGAGGGGGTCAGAACAAGCAAGCAAGGGACATCTGAACACACTCACGATGCGGGGAAAAGGGGGGAGCAGGAGATTCGACAATACCGCCAAGTTGATCACTTTCATCTACCCTAAAGTACGAGGCTGAAAGAATATTACGAAGACTCCGGAAAGTGATTTTCCCGTCGTATTCGCCGGTCGCAATGCAGTCGTCGTTGGGAGAGAGTGCAAGGGAAACAACCATGCTTCCATGCTCTATAACAGTGCCAAGTCGCGCGTGCGTGGAAGCGTCCCAAAACGACAGAGACCGGTAGGCAACGACGACAATAAATTTTTGAATGTGTGATAGGGCGACAGAACCGGACCATCTACCACCGGGAACGACCCATTTACTGAGCAAGGATCTGGAGAACGTATCAAAGCATTTGACTTCGGTGTTCGAGACAGCGAAAAGTTGATGACCATCAGCCGACCATGCGAGTGGTGATGATATGTAGCGGTCCTCGACATGGAACGGGATGTCGAGTAGCTGTTGGCCATTGCTGCTGCTGTAGACGCGGATCGATTTGGCGTTCAACGCCAGGTTCTTGGCCGTCACGGTGGCGATGCGGTCACCATTTGGAGAGAATCGCACTGCCACCACCCGAGCATCATGCTGTAGTGGCCCGACAAGCCTCTCGCCTGTCACCATGTCCCAGATGAACGCGAGCGTGTCGCGCGACCCCGTCGCAAATTTCGTCGAATCGAGGGCGATATCGACTGAGAACACTGTGTCCGTGTGACCATCGATGTCATGGACCTTTTTTCGTGTCCGCGCATCCCACACTCTTACATTCGTCCTACCATCATTTGCGTCCAAACGCCGGAGTCCACACACCAGCCACTTGCCATCCGGAGATAGGGCAGCAGCAAAGATTTCTGCACCTTCAGCCCGAATTGCTTTTCTAACCTCGTGTCCGTCATCTACTCGCCATCGCCGAAGAATCCCTTCGACACCGCCGGTCAGTACCTGTTTACCATCTTCGGCGAAGGAGACTGAACACATTAGGTGTTGACCATCGATTTCAGTTATTCTTGAGCCATCTGGAAGTCGGCAGGTGGTCATTATAGGCACTCGCCAATGGCTGGTACGTACCTTCTCCTGTCGACTGCATACCTGTCCGCAACACACAAGTACGAGCAGAATAGTGGGAGTGCAAGATCAAGGGACACAAGAACACCTGGCTTCCTCGCAGCACACAGCGTATATACTATTTTTGGTCTTATCGATGTTGATGATACCACGCCGCACAGCCCAGCATGGGGTAGTCAGGCTCACGTGAGTGGATTGGGGAGCATATCCAAGACCCGATCTGCGAAAAATGTCCATGGTCTTCTTAAAATGGCCAGATTCTTTCCTGGTGACCCAAGACCGCGTTCTAAAGAATAAAGTATCCTGCGGTAGTACGTCCACACCCCGCCCATCATAGTTTGTCATGTCTTCATCTCGTATATAGTAGTCAGGCCCACATGTCGGTTCCCCAAGTCTGTCCCCCTCCCCCTCTACCGCGCTCGTCGTTCTAAGCTACCAAATACCATGCGGTCAGCTCACTCTCAGAGTCCAGGGTCTTGGGCTCGATTTGGGCATCCTGGTCGAGTCCTCTCACTGGACGACATCGCGACTTACCTGCCTTCCTGTTTGGGGCACTGGCTCGGAACACCATCTGACCTAGAAAAAGGCACTTGATAAAGCAATCGAGCTCCTTGAACAGGGCCGCAGTGCTTTCCGGGGCCACCTACTCCGCCACCTTTCTTCCCTTGATGGAGGAATAGCATCCGATGACAAAGGCAAGAAATTGGTAGACAAGTTTACAGTTAGCCACCTTGCTTTGCTGCATCCTTGATGCGCTTCCTAAAGCCAAGTCTCAGCATAGTCTGGCATGCCATCCCAATACCCAATTACAGAATATCATCGCTGACATTCACAAGGTGTCTGACCTCTCGTTTCCTCTAGGTCCTACTCTTTCTTTAGGAAGCGGCTGCGGGTGGACCGATCGTCATCGCAAATGCCAGCCAGTACACCTCCGATGCACTTTTTACTTTTATCCGATCAAGATCTCATTCACATTGCTGTCCATGCCGTGAAAGCCCATGTCTCTGAATTATCGCTAGAACTTCGCTGTCTGACACCGTGCACTAAAATCAGGGATGTGACGAGGGACTGGTATTTCTACGGGAACTTTAAGGCAAAGTCCCTTTCCGAATCGTAGAAATCCTTGAAGAGCCCTGTTCCAATTGATTGTACATCTGGCGGTGCCCGACCCCCGAGTTCTCTCTCCTTCCATTGCAAGCCGCTGGATCGTATCGGAGGGGCTAACCAGCTCTCTCTGATCCTCATATCTCTTCCTGTACAGCGACCTTGACAACCCCCAACCACACTCAACCGAAAAGGCCATCGGACCGCTCCGTGGATCGGTATGACCTTTCGGTCATAGGACCGGTACAGGCTCCAGGACAGAATGAACTCGTCTAAGTGGACGCTGAACTGTCCGATATATCGCAGTGAATCAGTCTGTCGCGATTGGCCGTAAGACTCGTTTCTGTACTTTTTCTAGTGGATTCACGAGGGTTACCCGCATCCACCCACGTTCTAGATGGGGTTGCCGCTTTCGGTGCACCTACACTATATAAGACGCAGCCCTGTTAACTCGCGAAAGCTAGTACATTCAGAGCCTTGCGTCAGAACGGGCTAAACGGATAGATACATTTATCTATATAAAACGATGATGTTTGTATACGTTAATCTATAGTGCCCAGGCCAACTTTGGTATACAAACCGAAGAAAAATAAAGGAAGGGAGAAGGAATGGAAAAGCTCTTACGGGAAACTAAAACCTAGGATGAGGGTAGCAAACGTCACGCTGGCGAGGTATTCGACCCCTGCTTCGTCGTCAGCGCATCAATCTTGACTTCGCTGGCTTTGTTAGATCCTTCCCCCGAGGCTCTCGCTATATTGTTGCTGTTTTCATCGTTGCCACCATTTTTTGGCTGTGGTTCGTGATCCGTTCCCCTTTGGTAAAAGTATGACATGGAGAGGATTTCGATCAACACGATTCCCAGAAGGAACCAGAACGCCGCCGCACGTCCATGGTACTCCTCTGGTCCACCATGCGTAGTCTCCACAGACGTTTCGATTGAGCTGAATGCCGCGAGCCCGATTGCGGAACCAAATTGGAGGGCTCCATAGAACATCGCGCCCACGGTACCTGCCATGGATGGTGGTGTGGCCTGGAAGATAGCGATGCTGTGAACAGTAATCATCAGATATGGAATAGGGAATGGGAGTACGTCCCACTTACTTTGTGTGGCTATATGTCAACATTGCCCCGGCACTACCAATAGAGAAAGCAGGAAATATATAGGGCCAGTAATCCTCTGGGCGGCAACCACCCACAGCGACAAGAACGGTAGCCACGGCTACCATGGAGAGACCTGTTAGAATGATCCATTTCGGGCTGAATATTCTAGACAGCGACCCTGTGAAGCTCATTATCAATGCAGCCACACCGATCGGGAACCTAAAGATCTGTCAGAAAGAACATTTATACCTTCAGACCACATGCTTACATATGGACCGCAGTCGAGATGATCGTCCAATGAAATACACTTTGCCACAAAGTCGTGAAAACAGTGAAGAAAGCGGTCCACCAAAAGAATGGAAACAGGGCTGAACCAAAGAGGACGGAGAAGTTGTTGTAGAACCATGTATGAGGGGGTCTAAGCCGAGGAACGATGAACTCATGGGCACGAATAAGAGAGGATATGACGTACATTGCGGCCTTGTCAACGGGGATTAGAGTTTCCCAATAAAAGAACCCAACAGTTAAAAATATCGAAACGATGAACGGAGTGAGGACTCCCGCGGTGGCCCAGCCAACCGCTGATCCAGACGTCACCGCATAAATGAACAGAATCAGTGCAACTGACCATGTTATGTCAGCACTGTGCAGCTAGTACTTTGTGAGGGTGGAGCACACCAGTCAAAATCGAAATTCCGATGAGATCAAGACTCTTCCATTTCGCACTCCTTGTGTCAAGCTCATATCGAGACTTTGCAATTTCCGGAGGGATCATGAGCAGACAACCGAGTGCGATTGGGACGGCCACGATCGCAACAAACCAGAATACCCAGTGATAAGACGCGTATTGGACGAGGACTGCTCCGATGAATAGTCCAAGCACTGCGCGCATATCACAATGCTGTTTAAGAAGTTGGGAACAACGCCAACACTTACCATTTCCGACTGCGCCACAGCCTCCAAATACGCCGATCGCCCGGGCTTGTTCGAGGGGTTCCGGGAAAACACGCACCAAGAGTGTGAGGGCGGAAGGTATTGTCATCGCAGATGCTGTGACATATGTTACTACACGCGACGCCCTATGGCTTCTTACTTACCGATGCCCATGAATGCTCTTAATACAATGATTGCGATCTTGTCATTCACAAAGCCGGCACACATAGAAATAATTCCCAGAAAAGATACGCCTGCGATGAAGGAATTTTCTAGCGACTTTCGAGTCAGCTGTGCGGAGAAGCATTAGGACTGCACTTACTCGGATTATAAACATCACTTATTCGTCCGCTCTTCGAGGGCGAGTCAGATCAGGTAGCAAGTGAGGGGGCAATGAGACACACAATGAGGAGAAAGGAAGCAAACGTGAGTTGAAACCCACTGATGATCCAGGGAGACTGACTCTCTGTAATTCCCATAGAACTCTCGAGAGCAGGTATGGCGGGAAAGAGTGCCGAATTGTTGAAAGCATCCAAGAACTGCGCGAAACAAAACATCACCAGAAGGACCAGTTTGCGCATCAGCGAAAGCCGCTTTGGCGGTTGATCGACCAATGTTGTGTCAGCAGGCGAGACTGGGGCAGTTGGCAACATCGTGCTGAAGTCCTAAAGTCCGGGCAATTGCAGCCAAACGAATGCCCTGCGTGAGGGGGAAAATCTGTTTTCCATTCAGCCGGTTCCATCGATCACCCCTTTTTATAAGGATGGCAGGACAATAAATAGTTCTTGCGTGCCCGTCACGCTTTAGGTGCAGAGGCACCCGCGCACGGGTAACGAGGACTGCAGGAGTGTGCCAAGGTGATAGGAAGTCAAGCATTAGAATTTGGAAAGTTGCCGATCGCGACAGACATTACCCGAATGGCAGGAGGGACAACTGCTGGTTTGCCAGAACCATGTGGTCAACCAATAAGCAGGCGCAAAACCACGGTGGGGAGACTCGTCGCATGTCAAACTACGAGCATGAGCTATTTTCCGCTCGAATACGATCGGTCCGAGCACGCCGCGTTAGGTTTGTGTTACATTCTCTCTGTTATGAGTGTGCCTTTTCCACATATGAAGGTTTGAACACGCAAACGTACCGTTTCGCAAGCTCTCATATAACAGTCCAGAAGTCAGATCATTGCTCATGGCAGGGAAGAACGCCCTACATCGAATCAAGTTGTGAGTGGCACAATGGACTCGGAGTTTCGGACGAGTCTAAGATGCGAATCCGAAACGTGAATTCGTAGATATCTTCAGTGATGGACTGCGCGTTCTGAAGTTCCTCGGGGGCCGGTGATACTTGGCAGACTCGTGTTTGCCTCCCTACACCAACATTCGGCGAATATCGACCCCAGCTGACACCGACGGAAGTTGGTTGCCAGTGTGAGACTGGCACCTGACTTCGAACTTGCTATGTCATCTGACTCGAGTTGACGCCGGGGTAATATTGTGGCAACTTGTACGCCATTCCAATATCTCGGCTGACAGTGCATTTATGTAACAGACGGGTACGATCCAGAGTACTTGGTCGTATCTTGACAATCCGAGGGCGCAAGGGTGATACTATAAATTGCAGTTACTCCATTAACACGGAAATCAATTTGCCACTGGTACCAACTCTTCATACGGCCCCCAACCTGCTTCATGGTGCAGTTGCGAGCATCTTCAAGGTACGCTTCCATGGCCATCATGTGAGCCGCGTTTGATGCATGATGCCTGGCGGAAGAGAGGAGTCCTTCACCTTCCTGCTCCGTTTCCCTTGCCCGTGAGTTCTATTTTGATTTATCGTCACACCTCCACATTTCAGCCTGTTGAATTCTGGAAACGTACGAGTCGGACAAACAGTCCCTCTCCTGCAGTCATCTTGATCTCCAGGAAGTGACGCCACTACCTCGTCTCTCAATCACATTTCATCTAACTCCATTGGTGGTGGGGCAACTAGCCTGGCTCGAACTTCGCACATCTGTACTCATGCTATGGAGTGTTAGGAACCACGGATATCGAGGTCTTGAATCGCAATAACGAGTAAGAAAACTAAAGCCTTATCTCCCCATCATCCACATCGTCTTGTGTCGATTCTACAATGGTATAGTACGGGAAGGCCACCGCGGAATTGACTGACCATGCATTTCAACGTACGAAATGTGGTGGTGTTCATGTTCGTGGTTTGGAGCACACTGATAGATCCATGCAGAGCTTTCCTTCCCTCGCTGCCTGTTCATCTCCGCGATGATCTGGTGTGTTAGATTCAACAATACCTACGCAATGCCGAAAGGCTGGACTGGAAGATCTACTGTGGAAAGTAGCAACCAAGACTCCACAAACCGCAGTTTATTGCCCGTGGCTTTTTCCTGTTTGACACATGCATGATGTTTTCTTGACTGACAAGCTGGCTTCCTGCTTGGAACGCCTCGCGTGAGGATCACATCCGATGATCTAGTCCCGAACTCATACTAATTTTTTGGTTGATGGTTTCCTGTATCGAGCTGGGGAATTCAACCATGCGTTCGTGACGTGTCTTTGGAGTAAGAAACACCTTCAACGGGATGAGCGATATCTGGGTCATCACCATTAGATGCTCAAGACAAAGATTACGAAAGCCACCCGCACGTCTGAAGTCCTGCATTTTGGGGACGACAGAGTAAGAACTTGGAACGACTATGTAGTATCTTCCTTTCAGTGAGAGACCAACCCTTGGGATAATGGAGCAACTCTCCCAACAAAAGGACCCACTTGGTGAAAACAGACTTGCTCGTCGGGCAGGTCACAGGTGATGATCGATCATGACCCGTCTATTTTTTTCTGTCCTGTTTGTCCGATCCCACAGAAAGACAAAATATCCATGCATAGCGGCTTGCGTCTTTGAGACTTATGTACGCGACGCTTCAATTTGTTAGAAGAGCTGAACATCACCAAAAGTTCCGGCACATCTGTAAGGTAGCCTTAAGTGGGCAGGAAAGCGAACCTTGCAGCTCACTTCCAGACCACCTGAGCAGCTTCAACGCTAACTTTTCCAATTCGAACGGCTGGAATGGACGCCTGTTGCGCCGCACCGTGACGGCCCAGAAAAACGATAATAGGAACACTCGGCCCGGTCTGGCTGCAGGGCAGACACGGTCTTCGTCGCACGGAACACCTCATCGAACGCAAATACTGTACCATGTCGCTCCTCGTCCTCTCCGCTCAAGACGTCGATGAAGTGATATCGGAGTTACAACCAGGCGATCTTGAGGCGCTTATGGCCTCCGTCTTTTATGGGCTCTCTTCTACGTCAGATTATGCGTCCCCACATAGAACATCCATAGCCATGGCGCGACACACGGCTCTGTTCATGCCATCTCGCGTACCAGACCTCGGAACGGCCATCAAACTCGTTTCGGTGCCTTCTGTTCCAGGAGCCCGACAGGGGTTGCCTGCATCCACCGTCGTCCTAGACGAGGTCACCGGGTGTGTCAAGGCAATCGTGAATGCCACTGCATTGACAGCTCTCCGGACTGCCGCTGGTGCGAGTCCACTACTGTTTGACTAATGGTCCAGTGGGATGTCGGATGACTGACCAATGACAGGTTCTCTTCTCGCCACCCGCCTCCTCACTTCCAAGGCACCGAAGACCCTGGTTGCATTCGGTGCCGGAAATCAAATCAAAGCTCATGTCGATCTTCACCTCCGTGCATTCCCGTCGTTCGAATCTTGTACCATTGTCAACCGCACGAGTAACGTGCGTCTGCACCAACTCACATCGTCTCTCCGCCAGTCACATGCCTCTGTCGTATTCAATGTGCTCACATTGGACGATAAGCATGTCAGAGATGCAGTACGAAACGCAGATGTGATCTGTACGGCAACTTCATCCGAGATACCACTCTTTCCATCGGAATGGGTCTCACCTGGCACACATCTCAACCTGGTGGGAAGTTTCACTCCGAAGATGTCCGA
>QFEI01000806.1:0-34821 GCA_003316145.1 Neoboletus magnificus | reverse complement strand
GAATTATTAATTTAATTTAATTAAGATTTAATATAAAGCTAAATTTTAATTCTCCAATTTTTAATAAGAATTTAATTTTGGTTATAATTGAATGTTATTCAGCAGTTTTAATACATGCAAATCATATAAAAAGAAATAAGTGGAACTCTAAGGAGAAACTCCAAAAAGAACTAGAGTAGTGTTACCAAGCTAGAGTCTCTGATTTATATATATTCTCGATGTATGTATATGCTTGTATTGGATGTACAATACTAGTCTATAGAGAAACAAATAGATGGGCATTGTATATCTGCATAAGGCACAGATATTAAATCCTTAATTAGTAAGTTTCACATTCTTATGTTTTTACTCAGGGTATATAGCCACAGAGCTCCTTTCAGACCACAATTGGCTTAGCAGATTGAGCTATATAGTTTTCCACAATCTTGAATCCATTTTCTGGGTTCTGTGGTCACTGTTAGTCATCCAGGCTGGTTCTTATGATATGCTAAGAGAATGAGTTAATACTATACATGTCAAGCATATTACTACTTCTCCTGCTACTCCCATTGCCACCACATTGCCAGACATATATGCCATATTTTCTGTAATACTGGTGATAGTTCTTACAACAAATTTGCCTGCAGCAGAGGCATTTGTAGGATATACATGCCATGCCAAGGATCCAAACAACTACCCTGCTTTTACATGGCTGACAGACACAAATTACTCCTATATCATCAATGAGATTTATCTATGGAAGACTTCAGTGAACAAAGACTGTTATGATCCAATACTGTCACACAGTTTTTCTAGATTTAGTCTTTTCTTTCTTTGCTTTTATCTTATCTTATCTGATCATATGATCAATCACTGATCATCTAATCTAATCTTTCTTCTTCTTAATGTTAAGTTTTTTGATCTCTGACTCTAAACACTCAGGCATTATACCCTCAACAGACTCATTCACATATTGTGCCTTAATTATTCCTTTTATAGTTATATTATTATCATGTTCATCTCTGTGCTGTGCATGTCTTCCTTTTCATTTCTATCCTATACAAGACTATGCTTAATGTCTGTTCATAACGCTTACAATGGCTTCTCCTAACTGTTAGAGTATAGGGTATGACTACATAGAGTATATATCAGTAGATCTGATACAAACATATACATACAAGTATAATAGTATATAAATTGAAGAGACAGACTGGGAATTTCCAAGTCTAGTTCTCTTGGACCTTCATCAAGAGTTCCACTTATAGAGTACTACTACTATAAATGCTTATTTCTTACTTGCTTTTCCTAGTTGTAACTTGTGTTCATCTAGAATCTTATTAAAACCTTGGATGTTCCAAGAATTCCACTTAAAAAATACTACTACTACAAATGCTTATTTCTGACTTGCTTTTCCTAGTTGTAACTTGTGTTCATCTAGAATCTTATTAAAATCTGGGATGTTTCAAAGACTATATCCTGAAACTCATCAGCCTGTACTTCCTGCAAGAAGAAGATGGTACAGCATTCAGAAGGAGAATTCAGAAGCTTTATCAATTCTTCAAGCACCAAAACATTCCTGACAAGAAAATTACCTACAGGAAATTCATTGACATTTTGAAGGAGATGTAAAATGCCATCAATGTCAATGAAGATGTTTCAAAAGTAAAGATGGTGCAAACAAAGTCAGGAAAAGTATGATCAGTAGTTGAAGAACAGGCAACAATTTGTATGTAGATATACTCCAGCCCCCAACTATAGGACAGGGTCTATTGAAAAACATGCCTGAGATTTAGGATCTGGAGGTAAAGCCAAGGGCAGCAACCGGAAACAGTTGTGACACACACATGCCTTTTCAAACAGTCCAGCAGATAGTGTTTAGGAATGTATTTGTTAGAACTTTAGGATTATACTACAGTACAGCATTATATACTTACAATACATCATGTCAGACTTTGCTGCTTTGCAACAGCACTTTCATGTAGTTCTTGTTTCCTTGTTATATTTTACAAAACCAATTCAATCTTGCAAGATTCATTCCCACCATCATTCTTGACATCTTGTCACACCTTGCCCTTTGTGCATCCTGTAAATTGATTCAATCCTACAAGATTTGTCCCCACCACTGTTACTTACAGCCACAAAGAAACTAGAAATTTGTCAACAAAGCTGCATGATATATTAGCATGCCAGTACAAATGATTAGAGCCAAAAATACTCACCTGGTGGTGTTTAAAACAAGTCAAACAAGCTGAGTGATAAAGCACACCAATGACTTCTGGGGGTCAGGAATGCCACATGAACAAGTGCTTTGACAAGGCCAGTTTGGTGAGCAGGACAAGTTAGGAGACAGTAGATATGAAACAAAGTGCCAGAGTAATGAAAATGACATCACAAAAGATGGTAGGAGGTGGAATGGAGGCACAATAGGCAGTACATACCCCAAGTCAAAATGAAGATACTAGTGGAAGGAGAGACAACTCAGCAAGAATAGTGCAAATAAACAATGAGTGATATATTTGGGCCAGAAGCTTTTACTGGAAATAGATATGAAAATGGGTGAGTCTGGCCAAGAGTCACCAGGCAGATATCTGAAATATGGACTGTTAGCTAGAGTCAGCCTTGTGAAATAAAGTTGTTTTGATGCTAGCTAGCAATTCAATAATCACTTGCTCTAATGATTGATACACACTAGCAATGATATTTAAAGCTTATTGAATAGCAGGACTTCAATATACTTATTATTTACAAGATTAAAAATGACATGTAAAGAAGGGGGAACATGGTCTACAAATGTTATGAATTATTCATGAAACTTGAAGGAAAAAGCATGGGGGTAAAAAAATGTGCAACTCAAGTAGTCAAAAAATGTCTGAATATAAAACAAACTTGCATAAGAGATTACCTTGTATACTTCAATCTCCTTTCAATTTTTTGCAATGCTTATTGCACTAGCAAAGGCAAAGAAGAAAGGATGAGCATCAGGTCAAGCAGCAAGGAGCAAGTAGAAACTGTGGAGTACTTGTAGGTTGTCAGTGAAGGTATCAGTGAAGCCCAGGTCTCTTTACTTCATGGGCAAAGGCTCTGTCTGTTACACTTGATCTGGGTAGGATCAAGCACAGACTTAGAAGGATGGGGTGACAAGATGACTAAGTGGCAAGGGAGCAAGAATAGAACTTATGGGCCTGTATTCACATATTGTGTGAGAATTCAAGGAGAAGAGTTTGGATATGGTGGATTGTGACAAGGAAACTGGACAGATGTCTGGATTAAGAGTTCAAGGTAACCAAATTGAGGTCCAGATCAGGGGTTCAAGGGAAGTCCAGGTGCAGCAGACTGTTATGAGGAGATTGGACAGCAATCCAAGTCGCAGGTTTCAAGAAGTGTCTATTCAGAAGTAGGACATTGACTTTAGGAGTCACTGAGGTTCCAAGTAGCAAGATATATTAGCTAAGATCTAAGTAGATCAAAGCTAAAGACATGGGGTGTATTATATTAGGTTTATATATGATGAGAAGGAACCTAAAGAGAAAGGGTGGAACTAGGGTGGAGGATACAAATACAAGATGACCAAGGGATGATATCATAAGAACATCAGAGCAAAGGGTCAACCTAGGTCACATGTAGATGGAAAAGATATCGAATGGGACTCCAGCAGTTTGATAAGAGTGTCTGGTCAAATGGAAGTATGATCTGAGTGATCACAGTAACAAGATGAAAAGGAGAAACGTGTGACAAGTGGAAACGAGGAACATGCAAAGGAAAAATAAAAGAATTATAACAGTTTGACTTGTGAGACATTCGCAATAGGGTGGATCTGCACAGATCTTGGTAATTTTAATTTAGTTGCATTGGGTTCTGCTAACAGGAGAATCTCAAAAGAGGCTAGCCATTGTTCACTGAGCTTTCTAGAAGCTTGTATAAGGCATAGGTTCTCAATGGAAAGCCAAACTTGTTGATCAAACTTGTACTCCAGTGGTACAGATCTGTGTTTATCTGCATTGAGCTTCATTCACTCCTGTGCTGTTTTTAAAATTTCCTTAACTGATTCCAATGTTGAAGCCATATTTGAACTGAATGTTTGCATCAACAGTGCCTTATTAGATGAGATAGATTCAATTCCTAATCTTGGCTGATACAATCGTGTGACTTCAAAGGGTGACTTCTTAATCATAGAGTGGGTTTTAGAGTTTATACTAAATTAAGTGATGGCTAGCCAATCACTCCATGCTTCTTGCTTATCAAAGCAGAAGATGCATAGGAATTTTCCAAATTCCTTGTTAACAATCTCAAATTATCTGTCAATTTGTGGGTGAAAGAAAGTGGAGAGTTTTATTTTGATGCCTAGTGCCTTGTTAAGCTCTAGTATAACTTGGGATGCAAACTGGGGGCCTCTGTCTGAGGTGATAGAATGGAAAAGTCTGTAATGCTTCCATACATTATCAAGGAATAACTTTGCTGTGTCAAGGGCAGATCATTTTTCTGTGCATGTAATCAATTCCACTTCTTTTGATAGCTGATCAACAACTGTGAAAATAGTATTATAACTATGGGAAATGGGTAATTCCATGATGAAATCAGATGTGATGTGTTTCCAGGAAGTCTGCAAAATTGGCAACAGTTGTAATAGGCCAGCTGGGGCTATGTTCATGTCTTTGAAATGTTGACATGTTTTGTATCTAGCGATGTAGTCACAAGTAAATGTGGCCATTCCAGGCCAATAGTAGTTGTGCTGCAATAGATCCAAGGTTTTCTCATAACCAGAATGTCCAGCTACAGTGGTATCATGATGTTTCTCAAGGATTTCCATCCTGAAAAAGTTGGACTCTGGTACATATAGGTGTTTGTGAAACACCCAAGAAGTTCAAAGGAACAACTCTAGGCAATCACCAGGCAACTAGGAGAAGTGAAGAAGTGGAGCACCTCAAGTACTCAGGAGTGGAACTCAAGGGGAGAATACCAAGAGAACTAGACTGGAAATTATCTGTTTAGCCCTTGGGGTTTATATACTACTCTAGTGTTTGTACATGATTGTACCTAATCTATAGATACGTATTCATATATAGTCATACCCTGTGCCCTAATGGTCAGGGGTTTCCTTTGTGAGAGTCTTCTGAACGGAGATTAAACATAGCCATCAAGGCTGTGTGAAATGGAAGAGAAGAAATGGAAATTAAAAAGGGCTGTGAGACATGGCCTTGCACAGGACGGAAATGAAAGGGAAGACATGCACAGCATGGAAATAATCATGGGAACAATATAACTATAAAAGGAATAATTCAGGCACAAGATGTGCATCAATCTCTGAGTGTAAAGACTCAGTGTTTAAAGTCAGAGGACGTGAGTCTTGACTGTGTGAAGATGAAGATAATAGATAAGATGAAATATTAGATTAGATGGTCAGTTATGTGACCAGATAAGATAAGATAAGAAGGAAAAAGGAAACGACTAAGTCTTGCAAAGACCTTGTGATGATTGGACTGTAACAGTTTGTAAGTATCATAAAGACATTCATCATGTTCTTCACTGATAGTATGCTTCTTCTGTAGTTTTTGGACTTCTGCTTCACTGAGCAAACAAGTCACATTGAAGATTTTCTATTTTAGAATTGCCCCATTATCTGCTATCAAGATGCTAGATTTGATTTTGTCCAGGAAGATAACAATAATGCCTTTATTATCCTTCTTGATTCCTTCCATATGGTCTTCTTATCTAGAGAGTGTGTCTGCTTTACCCATGGATGGCCCTGGCTTGTAATGCCAAGACATGTTGAACTGGGATAGATATATTGCCCAAAGTGCTTGTCAGTGATTGAAATTCTGTCTTGTCATAAATCTTTGTAAATTGGCATGGTCATTCCAAATTTCAAATTTGAACTTAGCACCTTCTAGGTGGTGCCACCATTGCTCTAGTGCCTAGATGACTGATAGCATCTCTTTATTAGCAATAGAATAGTTCCATTCCTACAAAGTCATAGCATGTAAGAAGAAGGCAACAGGATGCCATATTTCTTCTTTCTTAATAGATAGGACTGCACCTGTTGCAAAGTCACTCACATCACACTCTAGGCAATGGTGACATATGTCATCAGGGTAAGCTAGAACCAAAGTAGTGATAAATGCTGCCTTAAGCATTTCAAATGCTGTGTTCTGGAATTCTTCCCTATAGTATGGTTTGTTCTTCTTGGTTAGGTCATGAAAGGGTCTAGCCACCTTCGTGTGATCCTTGATGAACCTTCTATAGCAGTTTGCTAAACCTAAGAAGCTTCAAACACCTTTAACTGTTTTGAGCACTGGTCATTCCCTAATCACTTTTACTTTATTATCCTCCATGAAGATACTGTTTTGTCCAACAATCATCCTGAGGAAGTCAACTTCCTTGATGGAGAAAATGCATTTTTCTAGTTTAATAAAAGAATCATTTTCCTTTAATCTTTGAAGAACTTCTAGAATAATCTTGTCATGTTTTTCCTGATTATCGGTTTTTGTAAAGATAAAGATATTATCAATATAGATCACAATGATGTCATCCATGTCAGCAAAGATGTCATTGATCATTGCTTGAAAGGTGGTGGGGGAGTTGCAAAGTCCAAAATACATAACAAATGCCTTATAAGCACCACAGAAGCATGTAAACGCTGCCTTCCATTTGTTACCTTCTTTGATGTGCATATTGTTGTATCCCCACCTAAGGTCCATTTTTGTAAATAATTTGGCTTCTTTGAGCTTTTCAACTAGCTGTGAAATCAATAGCAGCAGATAGTTATTTTTAATTGTGTGTTCATTGAAACATTGGTAATCCTGTACCATATGCTTTTTTCCATCTTTCATCAGAATAAAGAACACCAGTGACATTTGAGGGGATTTAGAAGATCAGATATAGCCTTTGGCAAGCTAATTATTTATGAATGTCATGACTTCTTTCTGCTCCTATGGCAAGAGCAGAATAATCCTTCCTTTCTTAGATATATAACTCTCCTTCATGTCTATCACATGATCACAAGGTTTTCACTTAGGCATCTGCTCAAACTGCTTCTTTGAGAAGACTTCTAAATATTTGTGGTATGCAAGAGATACCATTTCTTTTGTTGTCTTTTCTTTGGGTTTTTCTTCTGTTTTTGGTGTTTCTAATTATTTAATGGTATCATACACAGCATATTGGATATTGATCTCCTCTTTCTCTGTGCACTGAAGAAAGTAAGGCTTATCCTGGAGATTATAACAATGTGAAGGGCATTATATTATCTTGACCATGCCTTGTGTCCAATCTATCTTTGGATTGTGTCTTTTCAGCCATAAATATCTGAGAATGAACCTGTTCTTGCTAAAGTCTGTGACTTCCACTGAAATTTGCTCACCATATTCATCAAACTCTAATATAAGCTCTGCCAAGTGTGTAATTGAACTGGCAGAGTTCTTCATACCATCCACGTTGTAAATGGGTATGGGTCAGCATAAAGGGGTTAGAGGAATCTTGTTTGTTTCTGCCCATGTCTTATTGATAAATATGATGTTAGCACCTGAATCAAGCAGGGTTTCTGTTGAAATGAAGTGCTTGAACTTTGTCTCAAGAGACATTATCTTGATGGTCATCAAGACCTCTTTCTCAATTCCAGCATTTCTCATAAAGATGCTATTTGGGAATTCTAGGATAGAAATGGATATATTTTTGTTTGTATTGGAAATGGGATTCATTACAGGTTTACTCCTATTACCATCCATAGTGGGTTGTCCATTTTTGATAGATAAAATCATAGATAAAATATCCATGGAGTTGCTGCTATCTTCAGCTTCCTCCATATCTAAATATGAAAAAGCATTTGTAAAGGAAGAATCCATGTTCTTCACACATCCAGAAACATATGTTGAATCTAATTTTTTCCTGCCTTTGAGGCAATTGCTTTGTAATCATCAAACCAAGCACATGTCTCATCAAAAGTGTTATGGTTGTATTCTATGCTAACCTAACAAGGCTCAGTTACTACTGAACCTAAAAGTAAAAAACACTTTTCGTCTTTCATTCTTATCTTTCCTTATCTTATCTTATCTTCTTATCAGACTCTTTATCTTATCTTATCACATCAGATCAGGTTATCTGATCTTATCCTCATCTTATCTAACATCTTATCCTTATCATAGGATCTAAAATCCTTTATGTCATATAGCTGTGCATCTAGACTTATGCACAGCTCACCTTTTACTCTCCATAGCTGTGCATCTAGACTCTTGCACAGCCTTCTTTTTAATCTCCTTTTTTTAAATCTCCTTTTACGTATACATGTCTCATGCCTAGTGCTGTGCACTTTTAAATCCTTAGATCCTTAAATTCTATGCAGATCTATTTGAGATGGATCTTTCCCCTTTTAAATAAAGTGCTGTGCACTCTAGATCCATGCACTGCCCTTTTAATCTCCTTTTTTATATGCCTCTTTATGGTACTTATTAAACTTTATATGCTTCCATTCTGCCACAGCCTGCTGTTGCAACATGCCTTTCATTTTATCTATGCTTCTCTTCCATTTTGATGCCTGGTGCATCATAGCCTCTTTAATCTCCATGCCTCATATAGAATATGATGCCTGGGTATTTAACCTTATATAGATGTATCTTAAATTAGGTACAAACATGTACACATATACCTTGAGGCTATATAAAGCCAGGAGCCTAGCACTGGAATCTCCAGTCTAGTTCTCTTGGAGTTTTTCCCTAAGGTCATAGAGTGGACTCTTGTGTGGTTGCCTCTAGCATGAGATTATTTTGAGATATGATGACTTATCCTTATCCCTTTGGATTTGATACCTGCCCCCCCTAGTCTTAGTTCTTGGTCTTAAGGACCTATTATCTCCCTGCACTATCCCCTAATATTGCTTTAGGGTTGTTTCATTCTTTGGCCTTGCATTTGTCCTTTCTGTTATGGTCCAGTTATCATTATAGGTCTCAGTGAGATTTAGTCATTTCCTTTTTCTTATCTTATCTTATCTCATCTGATCACATGACTTGCACTAATCATCTAATCTTTATTTTCTATAGTCAAGGCTCTGACTCTAAAAACTAAGACAATGCCCTTAGAGACTCATTACCACTTTAATGCCTTAATTATTTCTTTTATAGTTATATTATTCCCACAATAATCTCCATGCTATGCATGTCTTCCTTTTCATTTCTGTGCTATGCAAGACTATGCCTCATAGCCCTTTTTAATTACTACTCCTTCATTTCCATTCCACACACTCTTGAAGATTATGTTTAATTTCCGTTCATGATTCAATATGACTACATATCTATAGATTAGATACAAACATGTACAAACAGTATAGTAGTATATAAACTCCAGAAGCCTAGCACTGAAACCCCCAGTCTAGTTCTCTTGGTCTTTCCCCTCAAGCTCCACTTCTGAGCACTAAAGATGCTTACTTTGCTACATTTCTCCTAGTTGACTAGTTGATTGCCTAAGGTTTTCCTTTGGAATTCATTGGGTATTTCACTTTCAGGCACAATTCTTGGAGTGGCCTCCTTCATAGAACTTGCAATCAGAGTATTGCAGCTTCAGCTTGGAACAATCTTTCGTGAAATGTCTTTTACCCTTGCAATTGTAACAAGTTACCTTGTTGTTGCCGCTTCTTGTGATGTCTACATTCATAGCATCAGGGTTGTGTACTTTTGCCCTTTATACCATTCTCCAGGACATGAGCTTCAGAAGCTATTTATGTGTCCCAGCTTGTTTCAAATCTGCTTTTATGAAGGCGAGATTCAAGTATCAACTATTTTGGAGAATTAATCTTGTAATGATTTCCTTGTCAGTGTTCTGCTCTAGGAGTTCCAGGAGCTGATCCTCTGGATACTTGGTGATGGTTTGGTACATCTCAAACTTCATTAAGAATGTATCCATGTTGGTTTCTCCTTGCCTAAGGGAGCTAACAGCCTTGTGGTGCCAGTCTTTCTTGATACTGGATGGATATAATGATTTAAAAAAAACTTGAAAGGGGAAGATATCTATAGGTAGTGACTAGGCCTTTTTAAGAAAGTCTGGGATAGAAGTCTCTTTATAGTGTATGGACCTTTGAACAAAATATCCATCTCATCTCCTTGCCTTCTCACAATACTCTAGGTGTACTGCCTCTGGATTCTCTTTCAGGACTGGGGAATATCTGGACTATCCCTTTCTCTCTTCAATCTGAGCTGTAATTCTATGTATTTTTTTTTCTTCACTTGGAGAGGCATTGGTTATCTGTGGGCTCTCCATTTTGTCTTTGCAGCCTCTGCTATCAAGCAACATAGTCTCTCTGTCAAGGACATCCTATTATATTGCATAGGACCAGGGGCTAAGCCATTGGGGTCTATCTCCCTTTCCTCATAGTCAGGGAAAGCTAATTCTTGACTCAGATGCAGTATACTATCTTTCTCTGGGATGTCCACTACTCTGAAAGCATAGGCCACTACTTGGCTGGGGTTTTTTGGAAAGAGATAATCTCTGTCTGAGTCCTGCATATAGTCTAGACATGAGGGATTGAGTTCTTCCTCCAAAGCCATAAGGAACTTTTCTGAGGGTGAGAGTTGCTGGGTGGTCTCTTCATGTTAAATGCAACTGGAACTGCTCAGCTGGAGTTCACAGTCAGAAATTAGAGAAAGCGCTGATTGTGAAACTCCGACTATAAAGGTGACTAAATAACAAACCACAACAACTCGCCACAATGTGGCAACTACTCCAGAATGCGCAGAGTGCACAAACATATTTAACACTCCTCTCTGCTTGCATATCTCTGCTAACTCTTCCCAAATCTGATCAATTTACAAAAATGTTCCACCTTAACTCAAAACAATGCCTTGGTGAGCAGATCAGCAGGCATATCACCAGTTGGCAGGAATTTGGATGAAATAAGCTCCTTATCCACCACATCCCTCAACCAATACCATTGAAGATCAAGATGCTTCATCCTACTATGATGCTCTGGATGTTTTGCCACCTGGATTGCAGACTAATTGTCCATCTGCAGAATGGATGGACCTGTCACTTCAAACCCAAGCTCCTACATCAGCTTTCACATCCAGACAATCTCTTTTCCAGCTTTGCAGGCTGCAACATATTTGGCCTCTGTGGTAGAAAGAGCAACAATGGGTTGCCACTTGGACATCCATAAAACAGTGCCAGTTCCAATTTTGACCACATATGTACCAGTGGACCATCCAGAGTCCTTGCAACCACCATGATTGGCATCAGAATATGTTGTGAAGAGTTCAGTGCTGGATGAATTTGGGGAATAGATAATACCATAGTCAATTGTGCCCTGAATGTAGTGCAGGAGGTGTTTGATGGCATTCTAGTGTGGAACACCTGGATTAGCAGTGAAGGAGATGAGCTGACCCACTGCAAAGGCAATATCAGATCGTGTCATGCAGGAGAGATACTAAAGGGATCCGATGGCACCTCCATAATCAATGGAACAGATGAAATTGTGTTCCTCTGCAGTCCTCGAGGATTTGTCCTGTGAAAGGCACAAGCCAGGATCCATGGGGGTCATTACTGGCTTGCAATTGGCCATATTGAAGCAAACGAGCATGTTGAGACAATACTGGCGCTGGGAGATGGTGAGGGAACACCTGGAACGATCACAATCAATCTTAATCCCCAGGATCTCACTGGTAGGCCCCAAATCATGAAGTTTGAAGTGCATTGATAGATCTGCAATGGCCTGTTTGATTGCATCTTGGGATTTCGATGCAAAAGTCATGTTGTCGACAAATACAGGGAAGATAAGCTGGATATCACCTTGGACACAGACATAAACAGCTACATTTGAGTATGTCTGTTTGAATCCAATGGACTCAAGAGTGGTGTGCATCTTGCAATTCCAGCGATTTCTGCCCTGTTTGGTGCCATAGAGTGCCTTCTTTAGCAAACATACAACCTTTTTGCAATCTCCCTCCACAAAACCCTCTGGCTGTTCCATGTAGACACCACAGTTGATCCCACCATTCAAATATGCATAGGAGATGTCGACAGACCACAGGTGAAGGTCGTGGATTGCAGCCAAGGCAAGAATGATGCATAGTGTCAGAAGATGGATAGTTGGAGTGAATACCTTGAGATATTCAAATCTTGGATGTTGGGAGAATCCCTATGCAATCAAATGTGCCTTGTAGTGCTTGAAGGAACCATCAACATGGAACTTCTTGGTAAAGATCCATTTCAATCCAATAACAGGTCTATCCTTAGGATGAGGCATCAAAATCCATGTTCCATTCAACTTTTGGGTGGCAAGCTTGTCAAGGGCTGCTTGTTTCCACTCTGTGGCATTATCCTGCTGCATGGCCTTCTTAAATGAGCTGGGGTGCGCACCAGCTGCACTAAGGCAGGTTGCTATATCTGCTTTTTCATCGTCTGAGCCATCTGAGTCATCCATGAGCTGAGCAAGGCCCAATTTCCACCATTCCCATGGTCATTGGTGTGTTTTGTGAGGTAAACGTGCTCCAATGCCAATTGGACTAGGATTTGGAGTGGGTATGGCTGCAATAGGTGTGTCTGGCACAAGTAGCAGTGCATTGGGGACAGCAATAGGCATAACAGGATCTACATCCTGTTCCTCATGAGGAGCAGGTACTCCCCAGGGTGTAGATTCTTGGGAGCAACTGGCTCTTCCTCATTCTCAAAGTCAACAGAAGGCGGAGTATATGTGGTAGGGGCTGTAATGGGATCACTTGGGGGCTGATTGGTCTGGGATGTGGTTTCATTGAAGTCAGCATGTTCAGAGATAATCATGCGCTTCATAGTAGAATTATAGAACTTCCAACCTTTGTAGCCATCTGAATAGCCAATGAAGACACACTTCTCATAGTGCGGTCACAAAGCATTGCACTTGTCCTTTTGAATGTGGACATATGCTGTTGATCCCCAAACCCAGAGTTGTGACACATCTGGCTTTCAACCATGTCAGAGCTCAAAAGGTGTCATGTTATCCAATACAGCTGTTGGGCACCTATTCCAGACATGGACCAGCACAGCCAGTGCCTCTTCCCAGAAGGCCATGGCAAGATCAGACTCATGTAACATTGCAATAATACACTCTGAGAGAACATGATTTGCCCATTCTGTTACACCATTTTGCTGGGGACATGCTTAAACAGTGTGCTGTCACTCAATGCCACACTCCTGGGTGAATTTGAGCATCGCATTGCTCATGTACTCCCCTCCCTTGTCATCGTGCAGTACTTTGATGCACCATTTGCTCTGATTCTCAGCAAATGCCTTGAATTGCTTGAACACATTGAATATGTCTGATTTTGTGTGAATAGGGAGGACAAAGTGATATTGCGAGTAGTCATCAATAAATGTCACCCAATAGCAATAACCAAAGAATGTTCAGTAGGGGACTTCATGGACATCTGAGTGCACGAGTTCAAGCAGACGGGAAGCATGCAATTTCAATGGAGGAAATGGGTTTGCATGCATTTTGCCAGCAAGGCAAGGCTCACAAACAGTAATGGATGAATCTTTGTTGTCGAGCTTCATGCCTGTAACCATATTGTGATCAGAGAGTCATTTGATGTCTGCTAAATTGTGATGTCCAAATCTGCGATGCCACATGGGCAAGTTGAGTGGTGCAGTTGTTGCAAGCCATGCATACTCTATCCCAGGCTCAGTCATACCATCCAAGAATGCAGTATTATTGCTGTCAATGGTTGCAATGAATAATGGGGTTCCGGATCCACAGAAGAATGACATTTGAGTGGGATTTATATTCACAATGAAGAACGAATTGCAAGCAAGGTATAGAACAGAGAGGAGATTGTTCCTCAGCTGAGGAACATGTAGAACATTTGAAAACTCAACTGCTCAACTGCTTTTTCCATTGATAACTGGTATAAACACAATAGATCCAATTCCGGCTAAATAGACAATGGTATTGTCTGTGAGTTTGATTGGAATGTGTTTTGGGCTGTAATTGTGCAACCAGTGACAATGTGGGGTCATATGAAAAGTGGCCCCCATGTCTGCATTCCAGTCATGGTCAGCATCAAGTTGGAGTGGGAAGAATGGATCAAAGGGATCATTGGAATGTTGACTTGCATTTCCAGCTCTCTTGATGACCTTCCTCAGCTGCAGTGGATGAACTATTCATAGTTTGCGCTTGGTCACCCTTTTTCTCCTTGTTTTGGCCAGTCTTGTAGTACTTTTTGGTGCACTGCAAAGCATAGCACTTGCACTGGCAATGGCCCTACTTGTTGCAGAATGAATAGGGTGCATTTGGCAGACATGCGCAACCAGATGACAAGGTAGAGAGAGCCAAGGTAGTCACAGCAGGGGTGGCTTCAGAGCAAGGGCGACAGTTAATTTCTTCCATCTGAAATGCAGCTTTGACCTTGTCTTTGTCAAGGGTGGTGAGCAAGGCAAGAGATGAGATGAAGTGTGAGTAATTGTGTCCAATCGCACGAATCATGGCTATACAACTCAGTTTTGCATCCAGGGTCATCAAATCAAATGATGAGCTGTACAAATCTTGGATCCTGAGCATACATTCTTCAACATATGCTGCAAGAGCTGGTAGGGACTCCTCAGGACACTTCCAGATGCTGAAGAATTTATCATAGGCCACAAAGCAACTGCTGACCTTCTGATGGATGAAAATGCACTTCAATGTGGCCCAGGCCTTCATAGGGTTGTCCTGGTCAGCTCGAATGTGAACTCACTGGTCTGGCATGATGTTCAACATGAGTTCTTCAGCAGCTTTGTCTTGCTTTATGTCCCATGCTGTCTATTCAGTACCAAAAGCAGATTGGTGAACATCTTTTCCATCAACCAGTCTCCACAGCCCTTTAGAGTGAAACAGAGCCTTCATTTCCTTGCTTCAAGTGACGTAGTTCAAGTCATTGAGTGGCTGGATTTGATGTGAGGATTGTTGTTGGTCAGATGACATGATGTTGAGCAGAAATGGAGATGTTGGGGCAAAAGGGCAAGTAAATGGAGAAGGTATGAGGTAAGTTGAAAATTTTCATTGGGTTATGGAAATTGGAGAGGCGACTAAAGCACAGGGCTCATAATCTGTTAAATGCAGCTGGAACTGCTCAGCTGGAGTCCACAGTCAGAAACTAGAGAAAGCGCTGACTGTGGAACTCCAACTATAAAGGTGACTAAATAACAAACCACAACAACTCACCACAATGTGGCAACTACTCCAGAATGTGCAGTGTGCACAAACACATCTAACACTTCATGCACTGGGCTCTGAGAACTCTCAGCCACTGTCTCCTGCTCTATTAATGACCACTCTCTGTCTGAGGGCAATGGCTGCCCGGTACACACCCTAGTAGCTACATAAGGATGCTCTAAAGGTACCAGACCTGATGGACATGAGGGGCTTGGGAACTAGCGGAGTGACCTGTGGAAAACAGTGGGCACTAGTGCCACTTACTTGTTAGCACACTCTTGTAATGACTAGAATGAGTTCACAAACTTGCTAGGATGTGCGACAAAGTGTTTGGGTAAAGTATAGAAATAGAGTCTAGTTCTAGTGAAACTCTCAAAGAACTCAAAGAGAATTCTAAGCAAATACTAAAGGACTAGGAGAAAGTGTGAAGAAGTAAACACCTGCTAGTGCTCAGGAGTAGAACTCTTAGGGGAAAATCCAAGAGAACTAGACTGGAGGTTATCAGTCTAGCTTTTGGGGTTTATATACACGTCTAGTATATATACATGTTTGTGCCTAATCTATAGATATGTGGTCATATATAGTCATACCCTGTGCCCTAATAGTCAAGGGTTACCTTTATAAGAGTGTTTTGAACAGAGATTAAACATAGCCTTCAAGGCTGTGTGAAATGGAAAAGAAGAAGTGGAAATTAAAAAGGGCTGTGAGGCATAGCCTTGCACAGCACAGAAATGAAAAGAAGTCATGCA
Organism: Neoboletus magnificus; assembly: GCA_003316145.1. Taxonomy (NCBI): domain Eukaryota; kingdom Fungi; phylum Basidiomycota; class Agaricomycetes; order Boletales; family Boletaceae; genus Neoboletus; species Neoboletus magnificus. The sequence continues at coordinate 18,954 of QFEI01000806.1, read as the reverse complement.
TAGCATGGAAATAGTCATGGGAATAATATATCTATATAAGGGTTAATTAAAGTACCAAAGTGGTAATGAGTCTTTAAGGGTGTTGCCTTAGTGTTTAAAGTCAGAGGACATGATGTCTTGACTGTAAAAGATAAGATTAGATGATCAGTGCAGGTCATGTGATAAGATAAGATAAGATAAGAAAAAAGGAAACAACTAAGTCTCATTGAGACCTGTGATGGTAACTGGACCATAATAGAATGTGACATGTAAAAACTAAGAATTTCCACATTCAACACCATGTTCACTTATCACATGTCAAACTCGTTGATATATGTTCTTCTTCCAACATTGCAGACATTTTCACCAAGGTGTTGTCATGCTCCACTTTTACCAATATTTATGGTCACTTAGGTCTTCTTGATTTTCATAGTCCAGAGGAGTGACTACCTCATTGTGTTACATTTTATTCTGTTTTCCTTTCTTTTTGCTACTTTCATGGACTTATCTTTCTTTTCGCTCAATTACTCATTCCATCCTCGTCACCATCCGTTTCTCTTGTACCCTCCGTAATCGAGCTTACATCCTCCACATAGCCTCATATTCATTTCTGTTTCATTCTCTCTCTTGTACTCACACTTGCCCTAAACCACTTCAAGTTATACTTAAACTCAATGTCGATACCATGTAACAATAAGCTAGATCTTACCTTCCTACATGTATACAATCCCTTCTCCTCATCTTGAGACTCTGAGAGGCTTGAGCATTGCTCAAAGTCCCTTTTTGTCCTCAAACCCTTGACTCGTCGCCTTGGGCTCCCTCCCTCTTGCAACCCTTCATCTCCATCATCTAAGGAAGTCCCTTGACAACTGTCTTCATCTGCTGTGCAAGAGAAATCCCCCTTGTCAATATTTGACCCAGAACCCTTGACTCTACTCGATAAGCCCTCTCTACTTACTGAAGGTCTATGTTCGCTTTCTAACCACAGACCGAGTGTAACAAAAGATCTAGCTTCTTTCTCAAGGCTACCACTGTTGTAGTCCCCCACCCACCTTGACCACCACATCCTCTGCATCCTCTCGTCCCTGGGGCAATCCTTATCAAGGATCTCTACCATCAAGAAAGCCCAGGACACCAAGGACCCCCACACCTGCACCCACCCCTGCCTCCTCACCCTCACCACCACCACCGTCCTCCCCTCCCCCCTCCCCCACACCTTCACCCTCACCCTCACCCACACCACCCCCTATGGCTACTCCTACCAAAGAACTCCACCTTGGCATTCCCAAAACCTATCACAGAGATGCCAAAACCTTTAAGGCATGGTTCATCTCTGTCAGACTAGACCTCATGATCAATAACTCCATCTATGACTCCAACACCAAGCAGATCACTTTTATCCTGTCTTTCATGAATAAGGGAGCCACCCTAGGTTGGGCAACCATGTTCATCAATAAAGCCATCAACAATAGCACCTTTGGAATGTTTGCCAATTTTACCACTAAGGTAACCAAGGCATTCCTGCCTAGCAACCAGAAAGGGAATGCCCTTCTCAAACTCCAGACCCTCTCCCAGGACAAGAATGTCCTTCCCTGTGTCAATGCGTTCAATGACGCCACCCAACTTAGTGAGCTAACAGACGATGCAACTCTGATCCATTTCTTCACCCAAGGACTGAAGAAACCCTTGAAAGACTGCATCTTCTCCATGGACACTATCCCCACCACCATAGATAAATGGTACAACAAAGTGGAGCAATTCCACTCCCAATGGAACCACTCCCAAATGCTCTCCTCCCGCAATCCCCCCTCCTCTTCTAAAACCTCCACCCGATTCTCCCATACCCCAACCCACACACCAAAAGACCCAAATGCTGTGGATGTTGATGCCGTCCAAATCCCCAAATTGACTCCTGAGGAACGGAAGCACTGCTTCAACCTCAAACTCTGCTTCCGCTGCAGGAAACCCAGACATGAATCGTCCAACTGCCCCACCTTTCCCTCAAACCCCAGGCCCAAGGTTAGGCAAGTAGCTAAAGAAATCCTGGAGTTGAAAGATGTGGAAGATAATGATGATGAAGGTGTGGCAAGGATTGCCTTCTCCACTAAGGAGGATTTTTAGAATGGAGACGTCCTTCGATGCAATGATCTCCTAATGTAACATGCGCTCCTGTAATAGTATCCACTACCTCCAAAGCTATGTGAATTCCTATACAGTTAATCACTCCCTCGCACACGTTGAAAGCCATTGAAACCTGAGTCCTTGTTGACAGCGATGCAGACATCTCCTGTATCGACTGGCAATTCATCTGGAAACACTCTCTCCCTACCACAAAACTCAACATACCAATCAGGATACAAAATGTCGACCAAACGTCAAACAAAAACAAAGAAATCTGTTTCACTTGCTCCCTCTATCTCGACATCGGAGGAATCATACAATCCCACCTCTTTCATGTCATGTCTTGTGGCTGAGAAAACGTGATCCTTGGCATATCCTGGCTCCACAGCACCAACCCCACCATCGATTGAGCCCGCCAAACCCTTGATATTCCCTCCTCCTGTGACCAATCCAAGAACTTGTATGCCACCTATTCCCTTGACCAATGATGACACAACTCCCACTTCCGAAAACCCACTCCCCCACAACATGTCAACATAGATACCATCTATGATGTGCAACTCATGAAGTATCTTGGACACCACTCCCCAGATGACTATATTTCCGCTGCCAGACACAACTGCCATTCCTTCTGAATCATCTGAGAAGACGTGAAATGCTTCCTTTAGAACACCCCTGCTGTCATCAGGCTTACTACTGCAACCAAACTAGCCATGGCTGCTAAACAAGCAAAACCAAAAGCCACCCTCCCCGAAGAATACAAAGACTTCACTGACATTTTCACCAAGGAATCAGCTGATCACCTCCCTCTGTCCCAACCATATGACCACGAAATCAACCTCAATGACACCTTCACACCAAAGATTGGAAAAATCTATCCGCTCTCCCCTGATGAAATCAAAGCCACCGAAGACTTCCTAGACGAAAACCTCACCTCTGGGAAAATTCGTCCATCCAACTCCCCACAAGCGTCCCCCTTCTTCTTCATAAAGAAAAAGGATGGCAAACTCTGCCCCTGCCAGGACGACCAATACCTAAATGAACATACAATCCGTGATGCCTACCCCCTCCTTCTCATCTCTGACCTCGTTGATAAACTCAAAGGAGCTAACCTATTCACTAAATTCAACGTCCAATGGGGGTACAACAATGTCTGCATCAAGGATGGCCACCAATGGAAGGCGGCCTTCATTACCCACAAGGGACTCTATGAGCCAACAGTGATGTTCTTCGGATTGAACAACTCCCCCTCCACATTCCAACATTTCATGAATGACTCATTTAGGGACCTTATAGCCAAAGGATGGCTTGTCATTTATATGGACAACCTCCTCATCTTCTCCCCTGATGAACAGACCCATACCGAATGAACCCGCTGAGTCCTCCAATGCATGCAAGAGCTTGACCTCCACCTGAAACTTGAGAAGTGTTCCTTTGCCACCTCAGAAGTAGAATACCTTGGGATGATCATAAAACCTGGACAACTCGCCATGGACTCAATCAAACTTGATGGTATCAGGACATGGCCCACCCCCCAGAAAGTCAAGAAAGTTCAATCCTTCCTGGGCTTTGCCAATTTCTACCGACAATTTAGCCCTGACTACTCCAACATCACCCGACCCCTCCTTGACCTCACCGAAAAGGACCATCGCTGGGAATGGACCACCCCCTGTCAACAATCCTTCGACTCCCTAAAACAACTCTTCCTTTCGAAGCCCATCCTCCAACTCCCTGACCTCTCTAAACCCTTCACCATCGCCACAAATGCCTCCAAGTACGCCTCAGGCGCAGTCCTTCTCCAGACTGATTCCAACGGAGAATGGCATCCATGCTCCTACCTTTCCCAATCCTTTTCCCCCACTGAATGGAACTACAACATCTATGACAGAGAACTCCTCACTATTATCCAGGCATTGAAAGCATGGTGACACTACCTCCGAGGCTCCCCCTTTCCCATACAAACCTTCACCAACCACAAAAACCTCACCTACTTTCACCAACCCCAGAACCTCAATCATCACCAAGCCTGATGGCTCCTCAACCTTGCCAACTTCGAGCTGAAGCTTATCTATGTTCCTGAAAAGCTCCTTGTTCTCCCTGATGCCCTCTCTCATCGTCCTGACCTCCACCCGAACAACGCTGATGACAACACCTCCACCACCCTCCATGATCACATCCACTCCCTCTCGCAATCCAACCCCCTTGTCCTTCAACACCTCCAATCCTCCTTAGAACCAGACCTCCCTGTGGTGTTCCATTCTCACCTATCTGATTGGGAGATCACCAACGCTGTCCTCACCTTCAAAGGCCACATTTATATCCTCCCAGTCGATGACCTACAATGCTCTATCATGCAACAATGTCATGACCATCCCACCGCTGGCCACCCTGGTTACCTAAAAACCTGCCAACTTGTTGCTGCCAAGTTTTGGTGGCCAGGCCTTGCCCACTTCATTCACAAATTTGTTGAAGAATATGCACCCTGTCAGCAAGCAAAGGCGAATACACATCCCACCACCCCCCCACTTATCCCCATCCCCTCTTCCGTCTCCTGCTCCTTCCAGCAAATCTTGTGTGACCTTATCACCAACCTCCCACCTTCATGCAGGTTTGACTCCCTTTTGGTCATGGTTGACCATGGGCTTACAAAGGGGGTAATTCTCTGCCCCACTAAGAAATCCATCTCCACTGAAGGAATCACTTCCCTCTTTTTCACAAGATCTATCTCCGCTTCAGGCTATACGACAAAATTATCTCTGACCATGGCTCCCAATTCACCTCCTCCTTTGCCAAAGAACTCAGATGCCTCCTTCATTACAACCTATCCCTCTCCACCGCCTACCACTCCCAAACTGACAGAGAAACTGAATGGGTAAACCAAGAAGTCGAGACTTATCTTCGCATCTTCTGTGGCACCAACCCTGGTTTCTGGGCCAGTTCTATCTCCCATGCTGAATTTGCATACAATCACCACCCCCACTCTGTCACTGGTCAATCCCCATTCTTTCTCATGATGGGCTACGAACCCTGCACTCTCCCCACCATATTCCCCATCTCCTCTCTTCCGGCAGTCAAACTTCAACTCTCCTCCCTTCAAAAAGCTTGAGATGAAGCCCTAGCTGCCCATGACCTAGCTTGACAGGTCATGAACTCTCACAACCACTACTCATTCACCCCCTTCCAACTAGAAGACAAAGTTTAGCTAGAAGCCAAAAACCTAAAATGGTCCATCACTAACCCGAAGTTCACTCCCAAACGAGAAGGACCCTTCACAATTATGAAAGTCCTATTACTAATCACATACCAACTCCACCTCCCAAAAACCTGGAAGATCCACCCGGTATTCCATGCCTCTCTTCTATCTTCCTATCAAAAAAACGACATCCACAGTCCAAACTTCCCCATACCACCACCTGACCTCATTGATGGAGAAGAAGAATATGAAATCAAGCGGATATTACGTCACTGTGGACTGGCTCAACACCACATGTACCTGATTCAATGGAAAGGATATTCCATCAAAGAAGACTCCTGGGTATCGGAATTGGATCTCAAACATTCAAAGACCGTCCTCACCAACTATAAAAACCATCACCTGTCTGCCTTTCCCTCTCAGAAAATCTCCTCTTGAACCACTATGTCCACTGAACAATCTTCCAACCTCGTTTCCTCCATCTCCTCCCTTTCTCTTTCCCCTTCTACAATTACCATTACCTCTATTACCAATATTATTTCTTCTTCTTCTCCTTCTTCTATCACTGCCTCCCCAAACTGGACCTCCTCCACCCTCCCTGAACTTACCACCTCCACCACCATCATGTCCGTCGACATTCCCACCTATGCCCATTGCCTCCATGATGAACTCCTCAACCACAAATCCCTCCTGAGGATGCAAAACCACCTCCACGACCCCAGGCTAGTCATTCCCCTTCAAACCCACTGCAACATAGCCTCCCCCCTCTGGGCCCTTCATCATGCATATCTCCAAAATGAACACCTTGGGAATTTACTCCACCTTGCCTCCTCTGATGAGAGCATAGGTAACCAGGTCAACCTCCTTCAAGAGGTCTACCAGAACATTGAGGGCAACCTCATGATGGCCCTGGGACAGCTTGACATGCCCCCCTTCCTCGATGACATCAACCGCTACCTTCAGGACCTATTTGCCGCTGCACCATCCCACTCCCTAACTCCCTTCTCCACTTCCTCTTCCCCTCTTAACTCCAAGGAAGACTTTGCCTTCCAACACACGGAGCTGCAACATGAAGTTTGCACCCTGGGCACCCTTGATGGGGAATACACCACTGTCTCTCTCCTCCCCCACCACCCATGCTACCACGAAGCCTGCTTCGAGTGTCACCACCTTGGCCACAAGAAAAAGGACTGCCGATACTACAAATACCCTACCTGTTCGCAGTTCACACCCGGACACCCCCAGAAGTTCTGTCCCAACCATCACTCCTCTCCATCCTTCTCCTTCTCTTTCTCTCAACAGTCTAGGTTGACACACTCCTACACCCCACTCCCTATTCCCCCTCCATCTCACCTGCGGAGGAACTCTCCTACCACTCAGGGAAACAGGCGTAACTGCCACTCAGGACATCGCCACACCTCCCCTGATCCCATCTCTGACTATGGCGACAATGTCTGGGATGACACTGCCTATGCAAATGTCACCGGATCGCCAGGATATTCATACAGGGACTTCTAATAAGGACTCTTTCATTCTTCTTCAGAGTTTCAGGAATAACTAGGGGGTAATGTTACATTTTATTCTGTTTTCCTTTCTTTTCACTACTTTCATGGACTTATCTTTCTTTTCGCTCAATTACTCATTCCATCCTCGTCACCATCCGTTTCTCTTGCACCCTCCATAATCGAGCTTACATCCTCCACATAGCCTCATATTCATTTCTGTTTCATTCTCTCTCTTGTACTCACACTTGCCCTAAACCACTTCAAGTTATACTTAAACTCAATGTCGATACCATGTAACAATAAGCTAGATCTTACCTTCCTACATGTATACAATTCCTTCTCCTCATCTTGAGACTCTGAGAGGCTTGAGCATTGCTCAAAGTCCCTTCTTGTCCTCAAACCCTTGACTCATCGCCTTGGGCTCCCTCCCCCTTGCAACTCTTCGTCTCCATCATCTAAGGAAGTCCCTTGACAACCGTCTTCGTCTGCTATGCAAGAGGAATCCCCCTTGTCAATGTTTGACCCAGAACCCTTGACCCTACTCAATAAGCCCTCTCTATCTACTGAAGGTCTACGTTCACTTCCTAACCACGGACCGAGTGTAACACATTGTGAGGAAGTGTTGGCACATCAATAAGGCAGTCCCTGGATTCCATGAGTTGTTTGGAATACAAAGTTGGTACTTATAACTTCATTCCATGTCAAATGTACCCTCATCCCATTCTACACAGTGCTGAGTGGTACATTCCTGCTGTTACTCTTTTTGTACAGACACACACTTACTGTTATGTTAGACTCACATGTGTTCAGGTACATACTAATAAATATCCCATTCTACATGGTGCTCAGTAACTCATGCATGTTCAGCTCTGACAAGTTCTTGGTCCTGAGGACCTATTATCTCCCTGCACTACCCCCTGGTATTGCTTTAGGGTTGTTTCAGTTGGGACTGCTCTTGTCATTAGATTATATGTGGACTTGGACATACAGGCCATAAACACAGGGAAGCATGTTCTACCTGCTACTAACAATTAGTATCATACACCAATTTGTGGCTGTCAGTCTGTCTTTTCAATACATCATACAGTTTCTTCATTGTTGCTGCCATCACTTCATGCATCAGCAATATACTACCATTCCACATGTAATCAAATATAGGTCATGTTTTGTGCCAAACTCTTCTGCACACATATTAGGCTCCCAATCCATGGTTGAGCATCAGTATGAGAGGTGTACGATCACCCGTTGGATGTCAGTACTCATTTTCTGACCCTGCAGCATGCCTACAACACTATTTCGAGCCCAGACAGCAGCAGAGAGCCCAGAGATACTTGATTAGTAAATCCCGAGACCCTCGAAATTCCGAAATTTCAAAATGTTGAATCTGCTATTCAGTCCTTCACAGAAGGATGCACCTGACTCGTCCGAGTCGAATGGTATTGTTTCTGACAAATTCCAGGGAGGCGTCGGGGAGTTGGAGAGCACCGAAGGTGAGATGGGTTTTTTGACATAATTTCTCACGGGACGACAAGTCACGTGCAAAAGACAGTAAGAGGGGAGCGTCTCCACTTGTTTGCCCTTCACCAGGGTTGTGCTTCCCGACAATCAGCTGGTGATCCCAGGTCCAGAGGACAACCTTCCATCGCCGAGAGTGAAGCAAGGTAAGTCACACATAACTTTGTGGGCTTTAATTCCCCAAACAAAAAGTTTTCGTACGGGACCTCGTCGAGCCACTCTCTGAGATGATCCAATACGCACTGCGTAATGCGAACAAGATCACTCCATTTGCATCAGGCGATGAGCTACTGCCAGTGCGATCGTGAAAAGGGCCATGTTATTGTTAAAGCTCGGCACGGCCTGTGGGGACGTTACGTGCCAGTGTGTCATTCGATGCAAGCGTCCACGGAGCCTTACTGACAACAGCGCTTCTGCAGTGTGGACGAGAAGCAAAATGTGGCATATCAAGGAGATGCCGCCTCGCGTGTCTCGGACGTAAGTGCATGGAGAGCGATGTCGGATGTTCATGATCAAGTTTCCCTCCAGGTGTGGACGTGGTCACAATTCCGTATGGTAAGTCGATCGGCGCCGTCCATACATCCCAGACAACCACAATCGATTAGGATCGGGTATGAGCTGCTCTACACACACAACACCCACCCACATCAACGCAGCAACAATACGTCTTGGACGTTGTCGACACGCCCCCCTGGGACCGCCAAGGCACTAGATTATGGTTCGACGTCTCAAAGCCAGTCTTAGTGCTCATATGGTACAAAGGCCACTCCGCGCATCACGCGTAGGTGGATCAGTTCGCGTTGGCGTCAAAGTTGAGAACGGGGTGCAAGGCTGCGGAGAAGGAGTACCAGCGTCGCCTCGAGGCCAAAGCAGCCGACGAGGTGAGTGGGATGGAGCGTGTGGTGTTGATTTTGCGGAGCAACTGGATGTGGGTGGCGGCCTCTGCTATTCGCTCCACAATGGGCTTAACCCCCTTGTTAAGAATCTGCCACGGTTTGTGTTCCTCTTGTTCCGTCCCGATCTCACCCCAGCCACCGTAGTGGTGCTCCCGCTTCCTATTACCCGTCCCATCAACATGAAATATAAGTCTCGGTACGCTGGACTGACTCGTTATATATCGGACCGGATTGCAAACTGATCAGAGAAACTGTTCATTGAGCTCGATGCGGGGCATGAAAGACGGCAAGGTAACCAACTAGATGCTTCGCAAATAATACCAATATGGGGAACCCCTTTGCTCATACTTGGTACATTTTATGGTAGTGTTGTAGTGATACGAACCATACGCGTCGCGTCCATGCATCCAGGAGCAGTGAACCCGCTTACTGCTCAGCCCGGATTGCCATTTGCTCAGTCCCATCTGCTCGTCCTCCCATAGAATATGTGCCACATCAATGTATGATGCACGTGTGCGCCAAATCCCGACTACCACAAACAGCGCATTTCCCCACACGGTGTCGTCACGTCGTCGTACCCAGAGCTTCCTTCTGCATACAGGGCCCCTCGAATGTATTCACCTCGATCGTGTCCTCCTCTCGGGCGGGGGATGAATTTGTGGGAGTGTGGGTCAGATGGGGTTAGATGCGTATGGGAGGACAAGGAGGCAAATTGCGCCCTAACGATTTGGCAGTGGGTGGTTGTGACCGAGGCGTCGATGACGCAGGGGGATTACGGTTTGGGAACATGTAAAACGCACGACTGATGCATGTTTGACATGGGATGTGGGGTGGATAGCACGTCTATCAATGCCCAAGTGAGCATCAGCAAGTCATGCGTTCCAGCATTCGCAGGCCGCGCAGGGACTCGTCGGGGATGGAAGCCTGTCAATGAGATATGGGGGACGCACAGAAGGCGTCCCTTCGCAGTGGAGTCATGGGCTCTGCCAAATATACCTCTTTTGGAAGGTGGCCGTGTGTTGTAGCGTTCTCGGTTTCGATCTCGTGTGCTGCCAACTCCCGCCTTTGTGGCCACCATGGCTGGACTTGCGGAATTCCTCGCACATGTCGTAGACGATACCGATCCTGAACTTCCACCTGGTACACCTCCAACCTGTGAGTCTCTCGACTAATCATGGTCTCCACATCCTCACGCCCCGGAAGACAAATTCGAAGGCCCTTGGTTCACGACACAGATACTACTTGCATCATCCATCGGAATTGTCTCATTTTCGCTATTTTCGTACTGTCGTCCCCGGTGGCCACTGCTCTTCGCACCTCGCACGAAGCTGAAAGGTACTCGCACGACACCCGTCCCTTCTCCCAGACTCACCCTCGTTTGCAGGCTTTTCTCCTCATGAAGCCCACGCACGCTCCGCGTTCTTTGGTTGGATCGTGCCGACGTTGAGAACATCCGAGTACACGATCCTGCAAATAGTTGGGCTGGATGCTGCAGTGGTAAGTCTGTCCCTGTCAGTCAGGCAATCTCTTAGCTCTCGTCCGCAGCTACTAGGGTTTTTCAAAACGTCTTTCTATTTATTCTCCTTATGCTCTCTCTTTGCAATCACGGTCTTAATGCCTATCAACTGGACGGTATGTCGTGGCACACAACTCGATCTCGTATCCCACTCACTCTTATCAGCACAATATCGGAATAGGCGGCGGTTCTGACGACGACGACAGTGATTGGCCCCAATGGATATCTTCTGGTCTCGACAAAACTCCTGCAGACCGTGACTGGCTTGATCTCATCAGCGACGCAAACTCCTATCTCACAGTACACTTTCTCTTCACCTATCTCTTTACCGGCCTCGCCCTCCGCTTCCTATACAAGAACTATCAGCGTTATGTCCGCTCGCGCCAATTGTTTTCGCTCGAACTGGTGCATTCCATCCCCGGCCGCACTGTCATGATCACCTCTCTACCGCTCCATCTGCGTTCGGAACGTACCCTTGCCGATTATTTCGAGAATATCGGGTTAAGCGTAGAGAGCGTCTCGGTTTGCAGAGAGGTCGGGACGCTGCAAGTTCTCTTGGATCAACGTACGAGAGCACTGTTGAAATTGGAGAACGAGTGGACAAAGTATGTGGGAAACCCGAGTGTCGTCGAGTCCTACGATCCTTCGGAGAATGTCACCCAACAGCCGAGCGACCCAGAACCATCCTTGTTGGAGAGTCAGCCCGCTAGGTTTGTGGTCCCCCACCGCAGACGTCCTACGCTTCGTCCCGGATGGTTTTCCCCGAAAGTTGATGCGTTGGAGTATCTCGAGGCTAGGTTCAAGGAAGCAGATGAAAAGGTGAAGAGGTGGCGGCGAGTTGGGAAAACCAAGGCTACCCATGTTGCCTTTGTCACCTTCGAGAAAATGTCCAGTGCGGTAAGATCGTTCCTCGTTATCGCAGTGGTTGTACCAACCTTTTTTTCATCCAGCAAATTGCAGTGCAAGCGGCGCATTCCCCAGATCCATGGGAGACAAAGACCCACCCAGCCCCAGAACCACGGGACATTGTCTGGTCGAATGTCGAACATACCCCTGGATCACTGCTTTGCCGAGAGCTCCTGGTGCTCGGAGCTGTTGGGTTGTTGATGTTCTTCTGGGTATTCCCGATCACTGCTCTTGCCAGTTTACTCAGCTACAAGGAAATCAAGAAAGTGATGCCCTGGCTGGGAACAATAATCGACAGCAATGACAAAATTCGAGCTATCGTGCAAAATTCGCTTCCTTCCGTTGCCATGATTACGCTCAATGCTCTGTTGCCGTTCATTCTGGAAGGTGAGATTGAAGGAGAAGAGCATCCAACTGCATTCATTGACCCCGTGTCTCTTAGGTTTGACATATGCTCAGGGTTACAGGGCCCGTAGTTTGATCGAGTACTCGGTGCTGCGGAAGTGAGTACAAGCCGCATGGGAGAGTTAATCAAGCTCATTTCAAATCAAGATACTTTCTCTTCCTGCTCATCAATGTGGTGTTCATTTTCCTCTTGGCGAGCACTTACTGGCAGCTCGTGAGGGATTTGGCGAATTCACCTGCCAAGATTCCCGAGAAGCTGGCACAGGCATTGCAACAAGGACGTGCGAAGTGAGTGGCAAGGAACCATAATTGTCTCCGTCACTAACGTTGCTTTCAGGCATTTCTTCCTGTCTTATGTTATTCTCCAAGGTTGCCACCCACTCTTGTAACCATACGATTAACTGACAGCCGAATCAGGGTTTGGCATCATGCCTTTGCAATTGCTCAACCTCGGGGTGTTGATTCCTCGCATGATCTATCGAATTTTTTGGACGCGAACCCCCCGAGGTACATTCAGTTCTTACATAGTTTCCCTACAACTCTGACATTATGTAGAATTTGCGGAGCTGAATGCTCCCCCAATGATAAATTATGGCGTCGTATACCCCCAAGCAATCCTCATCTTCGTCATCACTATTTTATACAGTGTAGTACAACCACTCATCGTCATCTTCGGCGCTCTCTACTTTGGGGTAGCATATATCGTCTACAAGTACAAGCTCTTATTCGGTAAGTCAATGTATCCCGTTTTGATGAGCATTATCAGACAAAGTCGCGTTTACAGTGTTTTACAAGCCTTACGAATCGCGAGGTCAAGCTTGGCCGCTGACCTTTGTACGACTGATTTGGGGAATCATCATCTTCCAAATCTTCATGATTGGTATCCTTACCTTGCGACAGTGCTACATCATGTCCTCTCTTCTCGTACCGCTCGTTCTGGTGACTACTGCATGGTCTTGGTACATTCACAAGACCTTCCGACCATTGAGTAACGCGGTATGCCTCAGTTCCGTGTGCGAGATAGAGAGGGGAGAAGAGGCCGCGGATATCGTGAGGTTGAGGGAAGGACACCCAGTGACCTGGTCGCAAAGGTACGACGGAATCTATTCTTTGTTCGAGTACTAACGCGTCCTTGTAGCAACCTGAGCCGCAGGAGATACGCTCAGAATGACGAGACATTGTACGTTGCTCCCGAAGATGAAAGGACAGACTACGTGAGAGCCCTCTCTTTCGCCATCACCCCTTTCTGACCTTTGGGGTGTAGTCACAACCGCCAATGGCAAACTGGTATAATGGCGTTCTGAAGTAAGTCGTTTCTCGGTCCTGGCAGAACTTGGGTTGAACCGAGCTTTCAGCACTGGCAAACGACGTTATGGCCATCCTGCGTTTACCGGTGTCCTCCCGGAACCCTGGCTCCCGTTGAAAAAGGGACAAACACTTATGAACGGCCATCGCAATGGCCTAATGAGGATTCCTCTTGATTCAACACATGGGATCGTGCTCAGTCTCCGCAACCGCTACAGCCTGTTGCGGAAGAAGGTCACACGACGATCGCGGGCCACTGCGAATGGCGAGGACGAGGCAGCCAGTCCACGCGAGGTGCATCCCCTCGTCTCCGATACGCACGCCTCAAACCCGTGGGCAGAGACTGACGCTGGTCCGTCGCATGCGCAGCACCACGTTCACCACCGTCTCAGTTTTGATCCCGGGTCCGGCGTGATCATGCTACCCGAAGGGGACGACTGGCTCGTGGGCGATGACGATGATGATGACGATTCGTCCGACGAGTACAGTAATGCGACGCCACCGTCAGGGGAGGTGGCGAGTGATACGTCACAGGAAGATCTCGCCCATCCCCTGTCGTCTTCTGCGCCTGCATCACCGAAGCGGCGTCACGGGACGTATTACCATCATCCTGAACGCCGTAGACCGGCTATCCCGGGGGCCTTTCCTTCTTGATCCCTAGACGTTCGCTATCGTTTTCTTTTTTATTCTTTAGTCCATTTTTTTACGTAGGATAGTCACGAATTAACATGCTAGTATGAATCTGATATTTTTCTTCTATCAGGTTTGACCGAGGATCTCGCATATTGTGTGTCGTCATGCAGATCGCAGTATCGGATCAGTTCTCTGAATCGTATCCTCCACCCTTGATCGTACGATATCGGTAAAATCGCCGTATATTATGTGTAGAGAAGGGATCGGTGATAATCACCAACCAACGAACTATGGACACACCAAAGAGTTGAAGGAATATACCGATACAATTGGATAGGAACTTCGAGGGTAAAACTAGGCAGTTGTAGTTTACATCCTTTCCAGAGGCCGTATGCTCAACAGCCGCATCGCAGCCCCTAACACGTCCCGTGCACAGATGTATAACCACAACCTTGCCCTCGCCTTCTCCAGATCGTGCTCACCTTTCACCACAAGACTCTCCCAAGCACTCGAGATTGCGTGCGCGAGACGAAACGCGAATGTGACTACGCCACTCGGTTCGTGTGTCTTGAGTGCGGTCTTGACGACGTCTGGATACGATCCAAGCAACATCGCAATGTCTCGGGCATGCCCAGACTCGGCAAGCAAAGACGTGTCGATTTGGGAAGGCGGAGGGAGGGGAAGGAGTTCCGGGTTTTTGCGTTCCATGGATGTCAATCGGACGTGAGCGTACTGTAGATAGGGTCCGGTATCACCTTCGAAAGACAGCATGCGATCCCAGTTGAAGGTATAGTTGTTGATACTGCCAAAAGGGAATGTCCGTCAGTCAGTACATTACATTTGACCGTCATCCGCAAACGTACCGTTTGGCGGCCATATCTTGAATTTTAATACCGGTGATGCCAACTTCCTGACTGACGTATCCTGGATCCTCTATAGAATTGTATTTTTCTTCGTTTCGTTTCATCTGCTCGTGCATCACAGACGCTGCTTCTTTGATTATCTGGTCTAGGAAAACCGCGGTGCCTTTCCGAGTGCTCATCCCAAGCACCATACCATAGTTGACGTGTTCGAGACGATCAGCCCATGGGAACTCCATGAGCTTGAGTACCTGGAAAAATTGAGCTAAATGTAGATCTTGTTGAGACGCGACGACGTAGATCATCTTATCGAACTGGTACTTTTCCCAACGCTCGATCGCGCCGGCAATGTCACGAGTGAGATAGATCGAGGTTCCGTCTAACAACGCTGGCGTCAAACGGTCTCTCGCCAATGCTCAAATCCGAGACCTACCTGCTTTTCGGAGGACAGCCTTTCCAAGCTTCCACTTCTCCAGGTCGACGAGTTTTGCTCCGTTCGTGTCGCTTATCAGTCCGAGTTCGTCGAGGCGCTTGATTGCTGTATCCATCCACTCCTTCCCTACTTGGCTCTCTCCGATGTATCGATCAAAGGAGACGTTCAGCCGATCGTATTCCTCGACGTACTTCGCGATGCTCAACTCCCGCCATTCTCGCCAGTTGGCAAGGACGCTCTCATCGCCATCTTCCATCCGTTTGAACATACGCGCAGCCTCAGCCTTGACGTTGGGGTCCGTGTCAGCATCCTTGCTCACTTTGACGTAGACGTCATATAGGTGTTTGATCGCGTCGTTGGAAAGGTCCTCTTTGGAGCCGTATTTTTCGAATCCAGAGGCAATCATGCCAAACTAACCGGAGGCTGCATGTTAGTGTCGGCGTCGTTGGGGGGGGGTAGAAGTCGTCACCTGCGTGCCCCAGTCTCCGAGATAGTTTACCGATACAACTTCCCAACCACACGCCTTGTACAGGTTCGCCAAGAACGCACCGATTATGGTACTCCGAAGGTGTCCAACGTGGAAAGATTTTGCGATATTGGGGGACGAGTACTCGATCACTAGCCTCTTCCCTGCGCCAAGCGCGTTCGTTCCATACGAGGATTTTCCGGAGGGGCTGTCGCACGTGAGGGTGTGGATTTGATGGAGGACTTCGCGGATGAGACTCGCGTTGTTCAGTTGGAAGTGAAGGAACTGTTTGTCGTGCGTGATCGACGCAATAAAGTCATCGGGTTGGAACTACGAGCAAGGCCCCGGTCAGCTGGCGAGGGTAGCATGGTTAGCGAAGGAAGTAAACGCACGTCTTCTAGGACCTGCTTTGCAAGTTCGTCGGGTTTTCCGGGGAGCCGGAATCGAGGAAGGGCGACTGTAAAGTCGACGCCCTTCTTTCCGTAGTCGACTCCCGAGTAGGCCTGTGATATCGTGAGTTGGGGCAACCGATCGGATATGCGTTTTGCGATGGCGATCCGGAAGGCATCTAGTATGCAAGACGAGGGGTCCGTTCCGGTGACGTGAGGCAGAGATGGGAGAGAGGCCACCATGGTACCGAGAGGTCGAGTGTGCGAGCCAGTGGTGATGGGGGGACGGAAGAGTCTGAGTAGCCACGCCAGGGCTTTTATTGAATCCGCAAGGGATGAACAGAGTCAAGTGGTAAACAAACAAACAGGCCGTATGGCGGCAACGCTGTGGGACGGGCCAATTCCCTCCAGCCTCAGCCTCCTTTCCGCTCGCAGACCCTCGTGGGCCCCGCCAACTTACGATCCCCCACAGGAGAGCGCCATCTCTGCTGGCATTGCGTCCTATCGTGATGTCCCAACCCTCAATTTCACCGCTTCAACAAGCCAACGGTCTCAGCCTTCCACATCCCCGGAAGATGGAGGCAACTTCAGAAGGAGTTTACAGATCGATATGAAAGACCTCGTCGGAGATGCTGTTGGCAACGTTGGTCGCTTGGAATTCTGACGCTGTGGATGATGCTTGTCTGACCTCGACATGTAGATGAGCATTAGCCCAACGAGTCGGGATATCGTCCTTGCGGCGTAAGTGGACGGGGTTCGTTCGGTTCGTCCTCATTGCTGACTGTAAACCGTCAGCCGGCGCGGGCTGTTCATCATCGACCTTGAAGCACCTCTCGAAATCCCGAGGTTCCTGCCTCAAGGTGGTACCTGGGATGTAGCGGATGTCCAGTGGAATCCGCACCGAGCCCGAGCAGAGTACATTGTCTCAACCTCCTCAGAAAAGCTGTACGTTCTAGTCGTCCCTGTTACTCATTGCCTAACCGGATACTAGTCTTATATGGAATCTAATGATGGTAGGAAAGAGTTCTATTGAGCACATCTTACACTCCCATTACCGTGCGATAACGGACATCAACTGGCACACATCTGAGCCGGACACAGTATCCAGTGTCGGGATTGATTCGTGGTTGTGGTCTTGGGACCTTCGAGAACCGCGCAAGCCAGCGATGGGTAAGAACGAGCTGCCATGTGCTAGTCACTCGCTAATGTCCCTCAGGACTTTGTGCATTCAACTGTAAGAATATCAATACACATTCGCTCTGCCTGACCCCGTTTTAGCTGGAGGCACCCAAGTTAAATGGAATCGCCGAGACCCGAATGTGCTTGCCTCTTCGCATATGGACCAGGTCCTCATTTGGGACCGTCGAGTTAGTCCACTGGTCCTACTCCCTCTCCCTCCACACCATCCCTAACGATGGAAGCACAGAAAGGATCCCTCCCTACCGTTCGTATTCGTGCTCACAACGCCAAGATATACGGAATCGACTGGGCACACACCCGGGTGCATGACATCGTCACATGCTCTCTGGACAAGACGATCAAAGTATGGAACGTACAAGACACATCGGCCCCTGATTTTCCTCGGACCGAGTCTTTCTCTCATAAAAGCTCAAAACAATTAGCCCAGCCTCTGACGACGATCACGACACGTTATCCCGTATGGAGGGCACGCGATTTACCATTTGGAAGAGGTATATTGAGTCTACCACAAAGAGGCGAGACAGCACTTGAAATGTGGGCGGCTGGCAACGACATGGTACCGGTAGAGATATTCGAAGGGCATACCGATGTAGTCAAAGAATTTGTCTGGAGAAAAGGAGGCGTGGGTGCGTGTGGTGTCACCCGAGCTTGTAACGACGATTGCTCATGTTTCCTGCAGAAGGAGCGGAATACCAACTGATCACATGGTCCAAGGATCGGACGCTAAGGTTTTGGCCCGTGGATTCGGATACTATGGAGGCGAGTGTATCTTCAACGTTTTTTTTTAACTCTCAGTACTCACCAGTCCTCGAACCAGAAAACGGGACATACCCTCGGATCCTCTAAAACACCTGCCCAATCACGCTTCTTTACCGACTCTGGAAAGTCACACCATTCTTTCCGACGTGTGCCAGAAGGATCAGACCCAGACCCGGCTGTATCCGCCCCGGTCGGTTCGCGAAGCATACTAGCAGAGGTGCGTGCCGGTCCGGTACCCACTCCCGGGGCGAAGAAACCCGCGAATCCCGTGCTACAGCCTCATCATGGGAGTGCTGCGAGAGGAAAGGGAATACTGTTGTTCGACCCCGGATCGTCTGCAGCCCAGCACCAAATGCACCTCCGTTACCCCCAAGTCATTAGCGAGAGTTTTCAAGCTCGCATTCGAGACGACCCAGGCGAGAACCAAAGCCAGATTTCAAATCAACTACAATTAGACAAACGAGCCGTCCCGATCCCGAGTACAACCATGACGATGTCACGAGGTCATGCAGGCGGCGGGAAAGGTACTAGGGTGGGTATGGATGCATTTACGTGGTTGGCAAGTGTTCGGGTTGGGGGAAGGAGGGATGAGAGTTCTGGGAGAGATAGCGGAGTAAGTAGTGGGTCTAGATCGAGAGCTTCCCATGGAAAGGACGGCGAGACCACGACGGGTCAAGGGCACAAAAGGAAGAGAAGTGAGAGTCAGCTTAGGGAAGGAAAAGACGTCGAGGGAGCCCAAAGTTTACCTGACGAGTAAGGACTGTTTCCCTGGTTGCGATACGTGAATCAGCGCTCACTACGAGTACTAGAATCACGTCAGTGCTCACGAAGCTTTCTACTTCCAAGATCCGGCTTGAGAAAGTGTGTTCTTTT
>QFEI01000797.1:29762-56846 GCA_003316145.1 Neoboletus magnificus | reverse complement strand
GCAAGGGAAAAAGATGCAAACAAGACATTAACTGGACTGGCCCTTCAAAACAAGCCACACAGCTGAGCAAACAGCCAGTGTGAAAACTTGCAAGGGTTTGGCCTGCAAGATCAGGGCAGCGACTGGTGGTGGTGGTGGCAAGGAAAAGATGGTGATGGTGTAATGACAGAGTATCATTGGCTGACAGTGATAAACAGGGGCAAATAGCAGTATTGATTACGCAATTTCAGAGGTAGTGCGGCGAACTCCGAGCGGGGCAGTGCATCGGGGCAAAAAGGCGCAGTTGTTGGGCAATGATCCATGTATCCAAACACGATCGACTTCTTGCAGTGCTCGTCAAAGGAGCTGCGATACGACGTAGGGTTGTGTGGACTGGTTCCTCGGAGTCGACCGAGACACGTACTACACAGGTTCGGTCTGACCTCCCTATCGATTGCTTCGGATCGGTCACCAAGTCCGGGAAAAGAACACAGCCGTCGTTTGACGACATAACGCCAAATACAATGTACTTTTTGCGGTGCTCACCGAGGAGTGTGCGATACGAGGTTGCACCGGTTCGATCGTTGGGTTCTAACCTGTCTATCGACGGGTTGGTCGCCAAGTCTAGAAGGGGCACAGCTGTCATCACCCAAATATGAACGACTTTTCGCGGCGAGCTCGTCGAGGAACGGCGATACGAGGTTACGTGGACCCGGACTGGACCCACTACACAGGATTGGTTCTGACCTGGCGAGCTGGAAGATGCGGATCGAATCAGTTGCCGGGTCGACGTTCATCAGCATCAACCCATAGAGCCAAGTCATTGCCAAGAACCATCTCCATCTCCGTCCAGAATCCAACTGGACACGGTAACTTGCGTGAAGGAGAGAAAACCGAAACAACTTTGAACAGGTCAATATTGTGCATACACGTACACGGATACGTATGTGTCGTGCATGCCTCCCCCCTCACGTTCCTCTCAAATACAATGGCACCCACGACCCGGAATCCAATAAATCCCAACTTGATGCATAGCCTGAGGAGCAGGAATGTGTGGGGAGGCCGGCGAGTGGCCCGTGGGACGAACGAGGGTATGTGTTGCACGCGTTCTACCTCGAATACTGGGCACGATGGCTCGCTGAAGAGAACACCGTACGGTGTTAAGCCGCTCCGAGCACGGCAAGGAAAGGACCGAAATGACACGCGCAGGACTCGGATGTCAGATTCAGGAGCTCAAGAAGGCCCTCATTCTCGTAATGCACAAGGTAGTAACGTATAGATATTAGCTCATACTGCACAGCGCCGGGGAGCTGCACTCGAGTCCTTTCCTAGCTAAAATGCACTCTAATGATGCGCATGAAACTCATAATACGGCAACATTCGTTGCTCCCGATGCTGTGCATTATGGGAAAGTCTACTGGATGCAGATCTCGCATCTCATCAATCCGCGCTTCGAGGAAAAGATTGTTTCTTTGTTCCCAGCCAACATATACGTTCTCGTCGTGTTTTCTTTGTGCCTGTAGTGTGTCATCGCACTCCTGTGCTCATGCTTCACGTTACCCCAACAGCAATAACCAACCCCAAATCTACTGTACTTCATTCAGTCCCAATTTCAATCCCAAACCCTAAATCAATGGAGCATGCGGCCCGTCCAACGTCAACGTTCAGGAGACCCATCTACGATACAAGCATAACATATGGTCGTTTGTTGCACATTACAAAAGGGAAGGAAAAAAGCAAGCATGATGCGGAACGAGAGGAAGCAATATGCAAATCCACAGCAAAATGCGGGACCTCGGGAAAGCGAACGGAGCAATAAAAAAAACCGATATGATGTGCAAAATGGAAGCAAAGGAAAGAACCTTTTTGACGTCAAGTCCATGGTACCAAGAAACTTCAGAAGGCAGTCAATGCCAAGCCGTGGGAAAAGCAGGATGCGGTCGTGATCTGTCGTGAGGTTCGTGCTGCAACGATGAGGTGATTATACTTGGAATGAGACCGGAATTTGAGTCAACGAGAGCCGTTTAATCTCTGAGCAAGTGCATGCACAATGGTTTCAGGGAGTCCGAATTCTTGGGCGAGCGCGCTGTACGGCGACCCACCGGAAGTCAGGTCCCACATGACCGGCATGAGAGGAGGTTGGATGTGGGTCGCAGGGTAATTGTGCTGCGCAGAAAAGGCGGAGGTGTAAGCCTTGTGGATTGTTATTAACGTCGCAATTTGTTCCTCTGTGAATACTTGCAACACAAAGTCAGATTGAATGCACAGGCGAAGCACCACTTGAACCCACCCTTGCAGTTAATAGCAGTTTCCAAGAGCTCGTTAAGCAGCCCGGGCTCGTCATAAGGAATAGATTGCCGGTAGTGTGCCCCAAGGATATCAAGCGCAGCTAGAACAAAAAATCAGCTATAATATCGACCAGCGAGGACCAGGTCCTTACTATGCGTGATATCTACAGTATTCAGTTGGTCAACAACAATTACGAGGATGGAAGGGAATCCACTAACAGAATAGTGAATCACTAATCTTAACTTCCCAAAAGACCCTACTGTCGACATCCACTGGGAATTTCGACAAAATGCTAATAAGTAAGTGGAAGGGAAGGGATGCCACCTTCAAGAAATGCGGCTAGACAATGAATGGTGTCAGCGAACAGCGGTAGGCGGGAGCAACATAATTTACATCAGGTCGTTGAATAAGGTTCAATAATGAATCAAGCTCTGTCTTGGACATCAGACACGGCATTTCATCTCGCAGTCCAGAGATGGAGGGCCGCGAACCATCCCAATCGCCTTTCCATGATGGAAATAACTGTTGGGAAGAGCTGAGTTTCTTATTGCTCTTTGACGTAGTAGACATACCGCGTGCATAAGCTCACTTTGGCTACTGAGGGTGACAGTGACCCCGCGCGCCCGTTTCCCTTTACCAAGCACCGAGTTTTGGACTGATCGGAGAGCTGTTCTAGCGATCTCCTCCGTAGAAAGCTCGACGTAGGCATGACTGCAGGTCTTTCCCCGATGGTCCAAAAGTATATGAACACGGACAATAGGATGCCTCAGCCAGGCAGCGACAACAGGAGGGGTAATATCCTAGTGATGGATTGTCAGATCCAGGGAGAAGGCATGCTTCCAGTGAACCCACCCAAGGAACATTGTCGATACGAAGAACAACGTTCTCTGCTCTTTGCGCCTGAGGGGTGATGGCAAACGCAGACGAGTGACGCATCTGAGGATTGCAGAGAGACATGGTACTCATCAAGGACGGCAGAGGAATGGGATCAAATGTGTTCTGTAGGAGTGCAGGTTCACCTCGAGCCGATCGTTGTTGTAGCGGTGAAGATGTGATATCTGATATCACAGGGAAACGTCTCTGGCTGACCGTGGATGCCGAGGCGTCGTCGTCCGAGGCAGTTTGCAATTCGAAATCATTGACGAACGTCTTGCAGACGGCACAATGAATATCTTTCTCACCCACGATGTTGAGAGCGCTCGTCATGCAAGCAGAGCAAAGCAGGTGTTTGCAGGGTACAAGAACTGCCATCCGATCGCCTGTGCAACCACAGACAGAGCAGGTCGTGTGCGGCGACATGGAGGAGCAGATGTTGAACATCGCGTTTTGAAGATGCTGCGGAACAGATTCTGCAATTGTCGACAGTCCAGAGCCGTTGAAGGGGTCTTGTAGAACCAACGTTTGAGCTGCGGAGGAAAAAGATTGCGGATACGGTTCAAAAGCATTCTCATCGATGTCAAAAAGCTCAGTGGATGTCTGGAATTGGTACACAATACATGAGTCACAGCAGAATTAACGAAATATATGGCGAAGCAAAGCACGGACCTGTCCAAATGAGGGGCGGCGACGCGTGTGAGCAGGATCCGTCATGCTTCCTTTGAATTTCAATTGGCTAGCGTTTGTAGGCTTAGGCGGCGGTGTATTCAAGATCCCGAGGGTCCGCCTCACCGGCGTCCTGTGTGCATGCGCGGAAACCGGCGGGCACATCGGCTGAATGCTCGACTGTGTGCGAGATCGGCGGTGGTTCGGAAGGGAAAGAGGGGGAAGCAAAGCTGTACAGAGAATCGTCAGAGACAACTCGAATTGGGAGGCTCTCGGCAGTGACTTACATTCTTCGTTTGAAAAAGGTGTTGAACTCGCATCAGAAGGAGTGAGGTCGCTAGCTGGGGATGTGTATATATGCGTTTAGAAGTGGAGGCGTGGTCCCATCAATGCAATCCGGTGGCGCGAAACGATCGGAAATTAACGTGCAAAAGAAATAGAACGGTGTGAGCGATCAAACCAACTCAAAGAAACGCATATACGCACCCTCGTCATCACCAAAACTCGGATCCTCGGTAGTAGCTACCTTTATACCGTTTTTATTGGCACGTGAACGCCAGGTCGCGGCAATATTCGCTAAACTCTTGTCGGCTAACTGAGCGGTGGTCTCATTCTCAGCAGAATGGATGGGAGGAAATCGCATGAAGCCCACTGCAGAATCTGGTGTGTTGATTGTTGAGCTCGAATTTGTTGAGAAAGAACGGAGACTGAGGGGCGTATAGGGCGTAGAAGTGGTGCTCGCCGGGGTGACCGGTGACCGATACAAGGTCTTTTGAGGGCGGATTATGCGCTGCGGTGTGACCGGAAGCCCCAATGTACGCTCCATCCTGTCGAAGCGGGCGGCGGCGGGAGAGGTTGGTGCGGATGCGGGAACTACTGGGACGGAAACAGAGTGCTTGTGCATGACGACCAGCGACACCTGCAAACGCACAAAGCTATGAGCAAAAAAGGTCACGGATGACACGCCAGAGTTACCTTGAACAGAGCGGATGTTGAGCAGCGACGGACAGATGGCGATATGAGGGAGATAGAAAGCGAAGCAAGGACTGTCGGGGTGGCTCGGGGTAAAGAAAAGACGTTTGTCTAGAGTACGTATCGGATGTCCAATGTCTTCCAGACGGCGTTTTCTTGACGGCGTGGATGGCTGGAGACAGTCTACCGAAATGACACTGAACGTGAAACGCAACAAGCTTTGGGATAGCAAGGCCCTCGTGAGAAATTTCTTAAAGAGCGCGTCGCGTAACAGTCACGTGCAAGCAAAGCACTAGAATCGCGATCGAGTATCATGATAGATACCCGCTGTCGGTGGGGTGTTTGGAAGAAAGGGGACACACATCCACACAAATTTTTCTCTCAAGGTCATCACCGATCAATTGTATTGTAGATGGGATCATCCAATTGCTATGCCAATCGAGTACATACGCATCAGTTGATAACAATTACTTCAAATCGGCTGCGTGACGACAAGAACGAGTCCTTTCCCCCTAAACCCGAGCCCCGTCTCCAGTTGGCCTTGTTTTCAGAGCGTTTCATGTCGCTTCAACTTCCCGTGTCTAAAGCGGGCCACGTATTCAAGGTGGGCGAACGGGGTAAATGGGTGCGACGTATCCTCTGTGCTTCTTCGGTTCTCAACGCCGGCTGCTATCTGAGATTTGAGCTTCGGTGATTGCTTCACACACCTTGTTATCACTGTCGAGAGCTGGTATCTTCGTTTCCTCATCGCAAGCAACTATCACGGCCGTTGGGAAATTCGTGAGGGCAGTAAAGACTGCGAATGAATACCCAAAACCCTCCTCGTCTTTATTTTGCTGGCAATCTTAAATAAGGAGCGTCGCGAGGTGATCAGCCGAGGGAGGATGGTGGGAGAGTATGTCAGTATGCCAACTTGGTCAGACTTTCCAAATTTCCAAGCAGATTGTGCTGAGATCTGTTTGAAGGACGAATGTATAGTTTGTTATCGGGGTGGGACCCAGTCGGATGGGTGGAGGGGATGCGGGTGAGGAGATTAGGTTTGACAACCATGCTCACTCAATTTTCCACCTCGCGTGCGTACTTGCTAGTACGAACAACCACTGTGCGACTGCGATCAAGAGCAAGAATGTCAAGCCATGGTCTTTTTCGCCCTGCTTTTTCCAAAATGGTAGGGTTTGCAAAGACCAGAAACGTTTCATTCCTTGGATGTTTCGGAAGGAGTTACTCACTTGGGAAATGCCGAGGTAGTCGGCAGTTGCTTAGGACCATCCGCGTTGAATCATGACAGAGTATGGAACGGGAGATGCCTTGTAATTGTGATTCATGAACAATCTGTGTATTGAGAGCGGCCTGCGATACGATCGATGGGATTCAGCTCAGTTGAAGGATTCGGTCCTGTGACCCCTGGAATTACGTAATATATAGCTCATTCCGAACCTCTCAAACATTCCCGTATACCCAGAGGTCAGGCAGAATGCATTCCGTGTTTTACCACTGCCATGACAGTTCTGTGTGTCATTGAATATGTCTTTTCATGCTCCAAGGGACTCTATCATTTGCGCTACCTCTGGAATCCACCACAAAAGACCCCCGAAAGCCCGGAGGAAGGGCGGGTAAGCCGAAGTCGAGCATCTTCGCGCATCCCTTATAATGGCATATCATCGGGATTAAGTCCCCTGCATGGGTTCTAGCCCTGATCAGGCTTCCGTTTTTGCTATCCCGGTGCGTTAACCGCGGAGAGAGCCAGAGCTGTGTAGCTTCACAAGTTCATTGACAGCTTTGCTTCCTCCCGAGTCGGGATCCGAACCAGCGGGGGTCGAACCCCTCCATATGTCCAGTACGTCGAGCCATTTCATCTCGTTCTCTGGGCTCACAGCTGCCTGCCGTACATTGTGCCTCTCATCAATCTGCTACGAGTTCTCTGAAAGATAAGATCCGCCAGCAGTTTCATGACAGATACATTATGCACTTTATGTTGTGTGCGTCGGCCCACACTCGTGCTGAATATACATATGAGCAAGCATGTCAGCTGCATTCTGCTGAGGAACAACGCCATGAAACCCTCGGTTCCAACATTCAGCCTTCATCCCAAGGTATTGCGAAACACCACAACATCTAAACCACTGCTCAGTCCTGGCTGTACACACCAAGTACAACTTCTCACTGACCCAAAATTTCGATTGGATTGCGTGTTGCTATGTTGGTGGGCCCCTTGCGCATGTTCACTACCCGGAAGCTCTCGAACGACGTCCAAACACAATGAGTCGTGTCACATGGAGAAGGTGCCTGACGTGCTCGAAATATAAGACGCTCAAGAATGATATTTTCTCTCCTCTTGTATACAATGATCGTACCACATTTTTCCTTACAACTTCAACTTCCCTAGAACAGCTGCGAACACAACCACAGCGACAGCACCAGTCATAAAACCCGAGGCAAAACTTGTGCGATCTCCAAACACCAACCCCTGTGAACCATTTTTTATTTCCTTCTTGTGATGCGTCATCGGCCGAGGGCCTTTGTCGAAATGACTTTGAGGAGTCATGCTAAGGGTAGCATCTGGGGCTGTGACTAGGCCCGGTAAACCATCTAGAGAACGCAGGTTTTTCAAGAGCCAGTATCCACGGAGGGATATACCGGACAGAGTAGCGCCTTTTCCTTTGTGGTCATTGGCGTCGCAGGGGGGGACGAACTGTTGTTCACATTGCTCCTGACCATTCGAAGCAGCGGATAATCGATCAACGGTTTCAAGTTTGTCAAGAACCCTGAGGAGCTGTGTACGATGTGTCACAAAGTCGTACAGCGGGACTGCGTAGCCGCAGGACTATGTAATCCCGGGTGCCGGCCAGGGTGTAAACATGTTACGGTAAGGTAAGCATTGATACACTTTGTAGGATATGATCCGGGTGGGCGAGTACGTACCGTGCCAACTTGGTAAACGTCGACGACGATGGCGGCGCGTGAACCCGGCTTGCGGGTTTCTGCGGGAACTAGTGCATTGTATTCGGGCGTGCCGTACTCGTGCACAGTACCTCCAACGACACTCAGCCCAATTGGGACCAAAATCAAGCATGGCCGGGGCGGGAAAGGAAACTCACCGACACCAAAGAGCCTTAGGATCCTTGGAGGACCTTCGAAGGCAGAAAACATGATGGTAATACGGCCATTTTCACGAATGTGGGAGATAGTCTCTATGCCTGAACGCTTGATAAGTCAATCATCCTGAACTCGCTTCATGCATTATACCCCGTACCGCTTCCGGACAGGTCTTCATACCAGACCTGCTTTGAGTTGACCACATGGAAGGAATCTGCTGTCCCTTTCGGTGAGACATTGATATGGCCCTGAATACTGAGTGGAGCCGAGGCAACCCAGAACATGTGTTGTTTCTGGATCCATTCAAAGAGCCATTCTGGTATTTCGTCGTAGAACTTGCCCATGGTGCTGGAGCGATGGTATGCTCTCGGCGTCAAGGTGGAGCAGAGTGCCCATTTATGGAGGGGAGCTTCGAAGATTCGGATGTTCACAACTAGTTGCCGCCGACTGGCCGTGTGCGTGAGGACGCGAAGCACTGTTCGACATTTGATTATGTAATGCATTGAGAGTCAACTACTGTACAACATACCTTCAAGTCCAGCTACTAGTAGTTGAAAGTACCTTTGAAGAAGGTTGGGATCGGTACTAACTCTAGGCTGCTCTTACAGGCATCGGTATGGTTAGTGCTGGTTCACTGGACGCACCGATGGCTGTGTCGGAATTGAGTCGTCCTCGAGGCAAGGCTAGACCGCTTCTAACGCCTGGGACACGACTTGGCAACACGATATAAAACGCGAGCGTGGCGAGGCAAGTACCACGTCGACTTGCAATCCACGCCTAGGTAAGTAAGTATCCATCTCGTCAACGCTAGATTTGACATCTCTGCAAGAATTACACTCGCTTCAAAGTGAAGGCATCCCACAATGGGACTATTGATTAATGAGGAAGAGCTTGTGCGAAACATTATGGAGCCGTTGGTGCCGTTGGTGAAAGAAGTGATTCGTCCGCTATCTCTTGGCATCATCATATGCATCATCACGTACGTGCTCCGGGAATTTCTGAAGGAGAGGAGAGAGAGGGGGTTGCATGCGGAGCGAATGAAGCAGCTTCAACGTGTAGACGGCGGGGGGAATATGGCTGAGTGATCGTGCGATCCAGTAAGTAGCACTGGGCATTCGCAAGCAATAATGACCTGACGAATCGTGTCTTCCCGCGTAATTTGTGTACCAGAGCAGGGCGGCCCGTCCAGTAACAGCAATAAAAGCCCAGGAAACGTTTTTGTAGGGCAGCGAGTGACTACACACATGCAGAGAATCATGCCGTGTGGGTTGTGGCATACGCCTCGACAACCATGGTTGCCGACTTTCCCCCTCCCGGGTCAGGCATGTAGGTCAGACATTCGGCCATGGAAACCTGTAGCCACCAAGGTTCAGGATCCATCTTGTGATGGTTGGCTCTATTGATGAGCAAGGGAAACACACACAGAAATGAGAGGCGATTATGCTGTTGATCAACCTTTTGCGCAGGTTACCCACTGGTAAAAGATGGGATTCATCCAAGCCTCCTTCCGCGAGATAAGGTCACTGGGAAAGATAGGACATGATGCGTATACAGCCCCTTCAAACAGTGAATAAACGGAACATTGTTTCATGGTTCCATGTCCGTTCGCGCGAAAACGATCTCACAAGCCAGCATGACACCGTACAGACAGGCATTATAACGTGTCGAAATGACATTAGAACTTGAAACCACCAACAAGGTCCACCGCCACCTTGATCGCCTGTAATCTCGGTAGGTTCACACCATACAAGCTAACCATCGGCGTGTCGAAAATGGCATAGTTGGGATAGACAACCGCGTCGGCGACGTCGATCTGACCGCCATCGATCACATGTGCTTGGAGCGTCTTCGCACTTGTCCGTACCGCATTGTAAATTAGTTCGTCGAATTCCGACGACAGCCATGCATCATAGATGTTGAGTGGGAAGAGACCTTGAGCACGGTTGGCCGGGTACGCCGACGGAGTCGTATTGTGGGTGAAGAGCGTGGGGAGAAAAGGTTCTACATCATAAGAAATGAAAAATGCAGAATCCGAAAGGTTTTTGCCCCAGTACTAGCGTGGAACCATCGACGACTTATTATAGGGAATGAAAGTGAGGCGATCCGCTTACGACGGACTTGTTGACGATCGACTGAAGCAAGGAAAGCGGATAATTCCTCAAAGAAATTGTGTTGAAGATGGCTCTATTGGTGCATGTAGGATCCTCGCGCAGCTTCGACAAGAGATACACTTACCGTGTTCCGAAAGTTGCACTTGCAGGTAAAGACTGCACAAAAGCAGAGAAGGAACGCGTCGAGATGTTCCACGTGAACGAGGGAATTGCTAGAAATTCGTCAAACATTCCAGCGGGTGGGGGTTGGCGCATCATAGAAAACGATTTCGGGCACGCCCAGCTATCGTGGGACGAACAAATTTATTGAAATTGGACTCCAAGGAAGACGCTGCCAAAAGAAATCACCTGACCCAGGAGGTAGTTATACGTTGTGAGTATCGCAGCCTTTGGATCCGTGTTGTTTGCTGAAAAATTCGCCGTCGCTAGGTTAACCTCGTCTACCACGTCCATGGTATAAGTAATGAAACCTCCCTTTACTTTTGGGTTAGATGATTTGGATAGGTATTAGGAGTGGATGCATACACACCCAAACTTGCGTTTGCGGGAACGTCTTTAATGTAAACCTGGTCACGATACCCTGAACCACGATTAGTAGCAAGTCGTTGGCAGAACATTTATACGTACAAAGTTATTCAGGCCACCCTACGAATAAATCAACGGGGTTATCACGTCGTATTCAGAAGAGCACGCACTTTCAAAGCGAAGAACAGATCAGGACTCGACGTCTGCGTGACGTTCATGGCTGTTCCATTGGGCGCAACCAGCTCGAAACTTTGTACAGTGTCGATGGTCAAACCATATTGGTTTGTAAGCCATCAGTAGCCTGTTGGCGTTAAGAGTATCCCCACGCCCTTCCGAACATACCTCCAAGCGTAAACCCAGCAACGCCCACACCGGACACCCGCCCACCAACAACATTCATCCCATGTGGCTCAAGCGCCGTGTAAACATTATCCCAGATCAGACCTGCTCCTATCGCAACCGTTTGTGTTGTGGAATCGTAAACAACCTCGGAGAACCTCGACATCGCTATTTGGACTCCCGCAGTTGATGAAAACCCTGGGTTAACGGTGTGACCACCACCCTTGATCTGTGGACACACATTACAGATCTTTAGTTAAACTAAATGAGTTGGGCATGGACCGCAAATGGAGTATGTATTTGACCAAGAATTCGCAGCTAGAATACGTCATCCTTGAATGAATTTAGTAGAGTGTGCCCACCGCAACACTAACGTCTTCGGGTGTGCCGGGCTCGAACGAGCACGCCGCAGCTTGGGTGCTCGACAATGCCCAGTGGCTGATGTCTTCTATGTAGTCGACCGATGCTACAACGAGTATCTTGCTTAAATACGAACTCAAACACGAGGGTTATATATAACGACGAACCTATATCGTAGACTTCTGATACCGCAGAAATAGAGGTCACAATCTTCTGGCATGTGTCGCTCATGAAAAGGCGGGACTGTGAGAGCACTCACTGCGTATTGTCAACA
The DNA here is from genome assembly GCA_003316145.1 of Neoboletus magnificus. Lineage (NCBI taxonomy): Eukaryota > Fungi > Basidiomycota > Agaricomycetes > Boletales > Boletaceae > Neoboletus > Neoboletus magnificus. Next base: position 45,359 of record QFEI01000797.1, on the reverse strand, counting down.
AAGGTAGAGCTTATTGCGTTGCTCAAGGTCGCCATTGCAATGAAAAGGAGAGTGACACGAATCATACCGGGCACCAAGAGGGCCGCAGGGACGCTACACTCGCCCGCCCTGCTGGTTGAGTAGCTTATATCCCGTTCAATGGCACACTTCGGGCGCGCAGCCGGGAGAATATGGTTTAGTGGGGATGGAAGGATTTGTACCCATCTTACGGCTTGACGGTCGGCACTCTATGCTCAGCCACGGTCAAGCGATCCGAAGAGAGGTCCCCTGTAAAAGATGGTTTGCATCTCATACACCAAACCATGAAACGAAATGCAGCTGACCTTATGGAGCGCGTGTTAAGGGTCATCAACTACGCAGTCTATGCTCCGGAAGGTATGCATGCCGTCGGAGACGCCACACCCTTGGAAGGACTAGAAGAATCGGATGACGCTAAAGGCATACATTGTGGTCTCATGCCGTGATCGTCGACTGCCCACGGGGCACCCTAACAAAGGAAATTTTCATTGGAACAGAACACAAACGCCAGAAAGCCATACCGAGCAACAGGAGATCTCCACACATCCCCGCGATTTCTGGACGACCAGATAACCATGTCGTAAAAGTACAAGGAGCAGTATTGATGGTGATCCTCTGGTTGATGTGTGATCTAATGATACTCGATTGCGGTCGTGCGAATGAAACCCAAACTTGACTCGTCAGGGCTGAAGTCGCTCTAGAATGTTTAACACGTTGTGCACGGTGTTGATGTTGGAGACAATGTTTCGTTGTTTTGTGGGTAACGTTTATAACCACGAGCCCGAGGCATCTGCCCACTTACCTTGAATGGCCACAGGTGACAGACTTTGGCGACTGCTGAGTACTCAACTTTCGCACGCGTCGTTCAAGCAAGTGACCAATCTGCCCGAATGTGACCGGGCCAAATGCAAAATCCTTCTACAGTACGTGAAGGTTAAGAAGTGGAACGACGTTAGTAATGGGACTAGAAGTACCTTCAGGCGTGCAGGTCTTCTTTGGTACTAGGATCTTGGTCCCGAACCGGACGTTCTAGGAAGCACCCGGCCCTATGTGTGTGAACAGTTCCTAGAAAGAAGCTTCTGAGCTTCTGAAAAGGTGCCCAAAATGGATGGCTCGAGAAGTAGGATCTACTTGACCGAGCAAACACTTGCTGACCCCGGAACGTCTCCGAACGGTGACGAAGTCATGCGGCAGGCCACCGGCATTGTTGGTTGTCAATTCTTCAAACATATGCCGTGTCATCTCGCTGGCCCGATTGGATTGCACGGTTCGTCACTACTATTGGATAACTGGGTGCGTTCCCGTGTTCTGGGGTAAAGTTGTGCTGGAATCCGTCGGTTTGGATCGTCATACCGAGTTGATCATGGCGCTGAGCTTGCTTCCCTATAGCAAAAGTGATGTTGATACACTTTTTGCCGGTCTGGAACATGGGAAACGCCGAAATGCCTGTAAGTGTTCTCGCGTTCCCCGTTCAACAGGCTACAGTGGCCCGGTTTGATAGGGAATTTGCGGCGGTATTCGACCGATCACGACCGTCACCGTTTGCACCACATTCCCGCGTCAACTCCCGACGAATTAAGAGGAGTTCCGGTGAGTGCGCGGTGCGACGTAAACTGGTGTTGGTAATCCGTCTGGTGTTTCATGATGGCATTCCACCCGTGCCAAAAACTGACACGTTTGTGATCCTAGTTGCGATGCAAGTTGCGGCGAGCTTTGGCTGTGGATGGATTGATGTGATCCAAGCATTGAAAAGGTCAACGCGCCAGACACGTGTGTTACGCGCAAGTGTGGTCGTGGAAGTGGAGGTGAAACGTAGTTTGCATTGTGCCAAGGCCCTGGCACGAGAAGAAAAGGCCTTCCAGCACACGTAGCTGTGTAGTGTCGGTTTTGATGAGACTTGTCAATGAGAGAATGATGGACCGTGACAGCTGTACCGAAAAACGGGCCGCACGCATGTGACGAGTGGATGACCCCGCATTGAGGTCCACAACCCTTTCTTCTCCTTCCCTACATCTACACCGCGCCCGCGTCCGAGTCCTCTCGCAGCAGGGGGTCTGGCATCCTCCATCTCCCCCGTGCCAGCCAAGGACCAGGATCATGACTGCACAACCCGCACGGGGCACCGTGGCTCGTCAGACGGTCATTGTACGTGTACACCCAGCCCGCCCCTCGGCAGACTAATCGACCCCGTGTCTCCAAACAGCCCGCCGCCACTCGTACCCCTCTCTCCTCACCGGATGACTCGGCAATTTCGTCACGTCCCACGCCGACCTCTTCTCATACAGTGGCTTCGCCGACCCCTTTGACGCCGCAGAGAGGTCGCCCGACAGCTCGTTATCCAGATTCACTCGGCAGGGTCCCCCTTCACCGTCGTGGCACCTCTAACACATACGAGCGTCTCGAGGATCTCCTCCGCGAGGCCGGCTACAAGGAGACCCGCGTGTTCACACCCGAAAGAGACCGCAACGCGCCGTCAGCCGCCGAAAAGCGGGATGGCGGTGCGGGTAATAGCGTGCGGGGAAGCGTTGGGGCCGTCGTCGACTTCATCGCTGGGCTCGTGAGTCGGGGTTCGAGCCTGTCGCGCGAGTCAGCGCCTTTGGAGGACGATTCTCAACAATCTGCCTTGCATGCGTGGTCACATCCACCCTCACCACTGGCTCACGCAGCACACATCAAGGATAACACGACCAAACGTGTTTCGTCGATGGCATCTCTCTCCCGCAACGACTCTTCCGAAAGCATCCGTCGCCCCGCCTATGTCGACCTTTCCGCAGACGCGTCTCAACGCACTCTTACGTGTCAAGTCCAGCCATCTCAGGGATTGCCTCATCATCCCCATTCATATCTTAGGGCGCATCATCACCATCATATTAACCGTCACCATCACCGGCTTAATGATTACTCATTCAAAACATCACCTACTAAGCAACATCCGCCTAATGCTCGCGCATATCTCCGCCATATGGTATCAGCTCCAAACATCCAACCACTTGTCAAACGCCCATCGTTATCAGAGGCTTCCTTGAGGCTGCATACATCCAGACACGATCATCGGAACGGCACACGTCGCAGGTTCATCCTCAATGATGAGGATAGCATCGCGGAATCTGACTGCGAACCACACTCCCGCATTACCTCAGACGATCATGAACATCAGGTACCCCCACCACTCCCACGAAACTGGATCGAATCGGTTGCCAAGGCCCTATTAAATGGCGTCAGCGGCCCGCCGGCTGCCACTTCGGACGCCGCATCCACAAGGACGGCAAGGACGGCGTCGACGCGCAAGAGCTCTGCACTGTCCGACAAATCGAATCGAGAAGAAAGAGGAAGAGCGCCGACTCGGGCTACGAAACCACCGCTGCTTTGCGTACAGGTGCAAGACGTGAAAGCAAGGACAAGCCAGGGTCAGGTGGCCTGCACGAGGGTTATGTGTCGCTCCACGCCCACGTCACGGGCGGGTTCGCGAGCGCCGAGGGGCGCCCGTGACGATCATACGAATACTAGGAATAGCGGAGGGAGGAGAGAGGGGGATAGACCGAAGAATCGTCGAAGAGGAAAGGATCGGGATGCTGACGTCGTGCCGTCCCTCGCCCGAACGAAAGTAGAAAACGATGGCTGGATGGCACCACGTCAACGTTATTCGAGCGGTTGGGGAATGGAGGGTGGTGCACAGGCTCACCCGGGTGGAATATGGTCTGACGACAGCGATGGCGACGATGACGAAGAAGACGACGACGACGACGAGGAAGAAGGGGAGCTCGGTTTAGATCGTTTGCTCGTCCCTGCTCGACGACAGCACTCTATTCAAAGTCTACGAAAACATCTCCGACGACCTCCATCCCAACTGTTTAGTGGCCGTGGTACGTCACGTCCCAGATCACCCAGGAGTGGTACGGTGACTCCATTCGGAGGGGCCCCAGCCGGCGGACCATACTGGGGAAATGCGTCATGGAGCACAAGTCGAGGCCGGGAATGGATAACGAGTCGAGACGAAGAAGGCGAGGATGGATACAATCACGTCTTCTCTGGTTTCGAGATAGGGTCGGGCAGGTCCGGTACCAAATGGAGACGGGGCCTTCCCGGTCTCGCGCAATGGACGACATCCTCGTAGGTCCGTGACACTGGGGTCAATAAATTGACGACAGTTGTTTTTCTGTCTCTTTTAACGTTTACTCACTTTTCTTTCCGCAAATGGACCCATCATGTCCGTCTTTTTTTTTTCTTTTACCTTGGCGCTCGTTATCTTTTTTTTTCCGGTCTATTCAGTCTAACAAACGTAGTCGTATGTTTTAGTTTTACCGTGGTAGATATAATGGATCTCATGTGGTATAACAGATTCATGTTGATCACTGGCCGATGATCGCGAATTCGAATATCTTGGACCCCGCGAATCGAACGACCTCGGTACCATATCGAGAACTTTGAATGGGGCAGACGGCAACGTACAAGCTGTGTCGTACAACGTTGATGTTGCAAATCCGGGAGTCCGAGGCACCACTTTTTTCGACTGTTCGAATATGATGGACCTGTCTACCTGAAGAACTATACATGACATGATAATGTTGTTACGTTCATATTTTGCAATCACTTCTGACAGCCTCGAAATCTTGAAGATCCCCGTACGAAACCAAAGCATTCGTGTCATGTCCTTCAAGGAAGTGGTGGATCGACATCAAGGGTTAGGCCTTCCTTCCTTCTCCATAATGAAAGGGCTGCCTGTCTATGAATGGATCAAACATCATATGGGATATCTCACACGTCGGCTTAGCCCACGAGTGTATGACACGGGTGAGCTGCATGTGGTAGATTGCATGTCATGGTGCAGTGGTGGATACATAACAAAAGAGACACGAAACTGAAACGACGACGACACACAGCTCACTATAATCAGGGTATCAGACACAGACGAACAAACCAGACAAAAGGCACGCACGAATTGGAGGGCGGCACCCTTGGTCTTCTTCTCACCACCGAGTTCGAAGCTAAAGAGGGCGAATTCATTCGACGACATGAATGACAGATCAAAGATACGACATACTGCTTGCATCGTTTCAGCGCCAGCTGCATCTTGTACTTGCACACCGTGCATTCCAGTCTCAACACAACCTTTTTCGTGGTCTTGGCCTAGGAATGACGCAGTGGATGAGGAACCGCAAAGGCGGATGCGACGTGATCATTCTACCTTCTTGTGGAAGACCGGCTTCGTCTGACCACCATAACCTGATTGTTTGCGGTCGTAACGACGCTTTCCCTGGGCGAATAGCGAATCTTTGCCCTTTTTGTATTGCGTCACCTTGTGGGGCCTGGAACGAAGCGATAAGGACTTTGGAGAATTGTCACGATGAAAGCACGTACGTGTGCTTCTTGCACGTCTTGCCCTTGCAATCTTGGGAACAAGTGAGCTGTCGACATTGCAAGCACGATCCTGCATGACTTACATGTCCGTCGTGTCCTACGATTTGTACACGTGAGGAGAGGCGACGGCACACAGATTGACTTTGACCACTTACTTGGGGATGTTGACCATCGTTGTCGGCGTTGGCGTTGACGAGTCTTGAGATATGTCTTCGGCTGGCAATCGCCGGTGGTGTTGTACTGTACAGTTTCCAACTAAGGTTCAGTCTCCGACACAAACGGTACGGAGTATTCCGCAATCTCAGAGCATGCATAATTTATAACAAGAGATGTCCTCGCATATATCACGAGCTTGCACTCTCTCGTGCACACTCCGCACTCCAATTAACAGGTGTTAGCTCCTTTACCCTCCGCTGAAACACGCTGAAAGTACAGAATTCCGGCGATCCAGGAAGATGGTCCCCTTTCTTTGCGCACAAGGGCAGGATCAAGTTCTTGTTCTTGTACCGCATCCGAATATCTGCCATCAATGAGAACAAGTGCCGAAGGACCCGAATGGAAAGCGTACAGTGTTCCTCCTTCGAGCGAGTGCTCCACAGTCCACTCAGCAAGGATTGTAACCCCGAGTCTCCGACCGAGTGCTTTTTCTTGAAGAGTTCAAAAGTCACAGACGACGTGAACGGTGGCCACCTTTTAGTGTACGTTAGGCATTGTCTCCGTGAGCGGGGGACAGAATATAATACTTTTCATCAAAGACATCGAACGTGCTGCACAGTGCAGCCAATGCGGAGTCATGAGTGCTATAAACAAGGATCTTCAATGGATCCTTGTTCCCTTGCTCGATCTTGGTCTGCATTTTGGTTGATACATCCGAAAGGAGTCTGCCCATACCCAGACGGCGACCCTGCTCGGTCTTGACTGTTCAGCAGAATCAAACATCCGTGAGACCCATGTTCGTCGAGATGAGTGATCTACTTTACAGACTGTTTCGATGCTAAAACGTCAGTGGATCATCAGCGGGGTGGAGCATGGGGACATACTTGTAAACCACTCGTCTGAGACTGCAGCTTCCTTAAAGTCAACCATGAGCATCATCCGGCTACCGTTAAACTTTGAAAGTTAGGAACATACGAGCATGTCGATTACTTCGGGATCCCAGAATTCATCAGGGACCTTGATACCGTGTGCTGCAGCCGAACGAACCTGTATATATTGAGAAACTAGCCCACAAGAGCGTTCCTGGGGCTCACGGTATCCAGAATGCCTGAAGCACGGGGAGATCCATCTACGCGGATCGGTTTACCTTTAATGTATTTCGACAATCTCTCGTCCAGAGTCTGGAGTCGAGAGTTCCACCTCGCAGCGGCAGCTACGGTACAGAATGTTAGGATCCACTACCCCCTTGGAACGTGTGGTATACCTTGAGCGAAGCGCAGCTCCAATAAACCAAGCTGTGGACAAGATAGGATGTTACCAACGATGTTCTCGTCTACCTTATTCCTGTGAAGACGTGTTATCATCTCCATTCCATCCCTTCCCATAACATACCTAACCAAGATGGAGGGTATCACACCGCTTGCACAGTACGTTTGGGGGTATAATCCATGAACGATATGTTCAAGGGACTCGATCGTCCGCGGGACGTTTGTTGAGCTGAACAAATGCACGACCTAGTCAGGAGACAAACAGGCCGATAAAATGCCGAGTCACCGAAAATAAGCCTGCTTTTCGTTCTGGAGTGTCCCGGGTAGAAAACTGAGCCTACGAGGATCAGCCAACACCACACAACGGGCGAAACAGTTTCCGCATACCTGTCAACGTAGAGTTTTCGCAATGCAACACCGAAATTGTACGTGGACTGAAGATCGTTGAGCGATAGTTTGGACGGTATGAACTCGTAGGTGTTACCTCCTTCCCGACGTCCGTCAGGTCGCCCAGAAGGCTGTACGAGAATGATGTCAGGGTCGTGTCTGTCTCTCATTGAATGTTTGTATACCACAAATTCGCAACAGTGCTCCCGTCCCGCATCTCTGTCGCCCTTTTGAACCACACCCCTTCGGAACCGGGTTCGCTTGGTGTCGTCGAATTCACTGCTTCGCGGAACCGTCTCGCCACAGAACACATCTGCCAGTGTTCGGGTATGGACGCGGGTGGATCCGCCATACGGGTCTTCACTGGGGTCCGCTCACCTGGGAAAACATGAGTTAGGTGGGTGCAAGGAATCAGCAGGGTGGACCGGCGGCGCACCATGCCTCACGTAGACGTGGACCTGCTCGAGGTCGAGTCCTGAGGGAGCCTGTGGGTATCCTTCGACCTCTAATGGCTCGCCTACCAACTTGCGTGTAACGTATATGAGCACGACTGCCCTGGCGCATACCACGGAAGAGGTACTCACCAAACTGGCACCCGCGCGACCTCCTCCGCTCTCCATAGCGTGATATACGGCAAGATTGAAAAGCTAATGTGCGACAAGGGTATCGAAGCCGATTTCGCAACCTGAGCTGGGTCAGTCTCAAGTCTCAGGTTTTGGCAAGAGGACCAATCGTCCAGGAGGCAGACAAGTGATGCATGACGGCAACATGTTGATGGGTTCGCACCATCCCTGGGAAGTAACAACCGCCTGGCGTGGTAATAAGTACCAACGTGGCAGTTGAGCTGGCTTGCTGCACAATTGTCGCTTCGAGTGTCATCCTGGCAATATCCACGCTACAGGTGTTATACAAGGTATAAGGATACAACAGAAAATGCCTGATTCCTATCCAGGTGTTGCCTATGGCTTGATCGCAATCTTCAACGCCCCCCGACTGCTCATCTTGTTCAGCGCGTCCTGGTACTCCTCCAGCTTGTAAATATCCGTAACCATTCCCTTCACATTGACTTTTCCGCTGTCAAGGTAGGCGACAGCCCGAGGGAAGCAATAGGTTTGCGAGAAAGATCCGATAATCTACGATGCAAAGGGTTAGGAGCAACGTTTCGGCGCGTGACTGGTCCAGTTCACCTTGATCTCGTCACCAAAAATCTTGGACGGTGGCCAGTGTACAAGGGCCTTGTTCTCATAGACGCCGTATATCATCAGTGTTCCTCCCCTGCGCACATAGTTGATGGATTCATTCGCGAGCTTCTCTACTCCTGTAGCCTCCACAACGATGTCGAACCCGTACGGGTTGTCGGCCTTAAGCTTCGCCCACTGCGGCTCAGGGTCCTTGCGGTCGAGTTCAATGTACTCGTCAGCGGCCTCGAGTTGCTTGGCGATATCCATCTTAATACCCTTGTTGGCCGCGATAACGACTCTTGCGGCGCCATTGAGCTTCAAGAGCTGGGCCAGTATGAGACCCGTAGGACCGGCGCCAAGCAGAAGGACCTCGACGCCAACTGGCGGGCTAAGCTTGTCAAGGCCATGGATAGCGCAAGCGGCGGGCTCCAAAAGAGTGGCCTCTTCATCGGTGAGGTTCTTTATCTTGTAAAGTTTATTTTGCTGACTGAACCACGAGTTGGTATCCGGTGACCAACACCATGATAAGGAATAGGCTCACTACACAATGTATTCGGCAAAACCACCGTCCAACGTGACGCCGCGCGCATTGAAGCTCTCACACAAGAGGGACTGCCCACGTCGACAATAGAAGCAATTGTCACACTACACCATCGGTCCGAACAAGTCAGTACCCTATTTTCGATTTTGAGCGTGAAAAAGGACACGCTCACAGTAATGCCCACGTCAGCGACGCATCGGTCGCCCATCTCAAAGCCCTTGACGTTTTTACCCATTTCCACGACCGTGCCGATGGCTTCATGGCCGGGGATCAACTGTTATAGCACAAGATAAGGATTTGATTGATGGCGTTGATCGGAAGAGGAAAACTATACCGGGAACTTTGAGATGAACTCGCCGTCGTGGATGTGTGCGTCAGTACCGCATACACCTATCAAACAAGACGGGTATCTTATCAATCAGGGTTATGTGGTTCAGTGGGTTCCCGACTAACCACAGCACGTCACTGCGGAACAGCATTAGTACGCCGACATTATTTGCGAGTGAACGACATCACCTTTGAGAAGGACGTCATCCTCGCCGACCTGGGGTATCGGGACTTGCCTGATCTCGAAATGTTGAGGCTAGATAGCAACGACAGGTCAGAGGTGCGCAAATCTTTAATCAGATGTTGAGCGGGGTGACCTTGGTGTACCAGAGTGCTCTCATAGTACCCTGAGGCATGTTGGGGGCGATGTGGGGAGGGATGGAGGGGGAGAATGGAGGGGGAGAGAAACGACAGCGGCTATCGCGACCCGCCCACGTCCGTTTTATACTGGGATTTCTGTTCAAAAATGTACCGTTTTGGAATGTCAGTCGACGTCACTCGAGCCATTTCGGGAAGTAGTAACGCTGGACGATATCACGTGAGAGGTGTTGTGGTCTGCCCCCTCGTCTTTGTCGCGCTCATGGGCCCCCGCCACGATCGTATCTCCACCGATGCCCGCCCGTCCGAGAATCCCGGGGTCTCGCCATCCGTGCGTGCGGTCAAAGACATCGCATTCGGGAGTGTAAGCTCTCCGACCGACCCAGATCCCAGCTCATTTTCGCACACACATAGATCGCTGGCATGGTCGCGGAGGTCTTCGAATACCCGTTTGACCTGGCAAAGGTCCGTTTGCAGTCACAGGTCCTCGACCACACCGCCCGCTTCGGTGGACCCCTTGATTGTCTCGTCCAGACGTGGCGAGGTGAGGGTATTCGGGGACTGTATCGCGTAAGTCCCTCCACCGCCCCACCGCCGCCATCTGCTCTGGTATCATATCAAGCTTCGTACCAATCCAGGGTCTCCCAGTTCCCATGTTCGGTGCCATGGCAGAAACTGCTGCTCTCTTCGTGGCCTACACTCAACTTCAGAACCTTATCCACTGGTCCGCCTCAACCCCCTCTCGTCAGTTTACCCTTCCCGAGCATGGTCTTGCAGCCGCTGGCGCTGGTTTTCTCGCTAGCTTCATCGTGTCCGTGATCGTCTCAACCATCACTCCACGGCCCAATAACGTATGCGTGTCTTTAGAACCCCAATAGAACTAATCAAGTGCAAGATGCAAGTCCAAATGCTCGCAGTCCCCCCGAGGATCCCCAACTTCAAAACGATACCCCCTTCTTTTATTCCAGCAACCACTATCGTCAATAATACCTTCCGTGCTTCTGCTCCACAGAAGGCCACACTTGCCACACGGAAATTGCCGGGTCCAATAGCAATTGTCACAAGCATCGTACGTACATCAGGTTTGAAAGGCCTCTGGGTCGGCCACGTCGGCACCATGATTCGTGAGACAGGGGGAACAGCTGCGTGGTTCGCTTCGAAAGAATCCATTGCGTCACTGCTTCTTGCTAGGCGCACCCAATACCAGCCATCACTATTCGGAAGTTTTACGCCCCGTAATCAATCCACCGAACTTTTAGCCTGGGAATCTGCCCTCTCCGGCGCATTAGCCGGCGGGGTATGTGTACTTTCGCTTTACCCTGCGGACACCGTCAAGTCCGCAATTCAGACCGTAGAAGAACTCCGTCCCCCAGATAAGTTTACCCATTCGGCACACCAAACGAACAAGGTAGGGGGATTTTGGGAAACGGCAAGGGCAATGTACAAGGCGCGAGGGTGGAGAGCCCTGTATGCGGGCTGTGGCATGACCGTAGCCAGAGCGATTCCCTGTAGTGGCATAGTGTTCATTGTATACGACGGGCTCAACCAAAGGTACCGGTAAGCGAAACAGCACAGGGGTAGGATTTCCAGAGACCATGCGTATACCAGCTCACGTCTTACATATTTCTGCTAGATATAGACCTACATTTGTATTCTGCACATAGCTACTCGTACAACATCCCCGATCACTTGGTCAACCAATCTGTCACGAAGAGTGCCGCCTCCCGAATCATGGCAGGGGTACAGTCATGCCCAACATTTTCCACTAGTACTACCTTCTTCACACCATCACCAACTTCTAGCCCCTCAACAAACTCCTGACATGCAGTCCAAGGCACCAATTTGTCTGCGGCGCCCGATAACACAAGGATCCTCTTGCCCAAGAAAGGGTTTGTAGCGTCATTTTCCCGGAACGCAAAGCTGGCTGGATCGTATGCGTCTACGTAGGCTTTTAAATGGAGTGGGTAATGCGGGGCTTCAAAGGGGACTCCATGAAACTGTGCACGTTGGGATATGAGTTTCGTATAATCTGGGCATCCAATAATAGGAATGGCGAGTTCAATCCGGGGTTCTGGTTGAAAGCAGGGATATCGGCGCAAGATAGCAGTCTAAATCCACACGACACGTACCGCGGGTAAGTGCGATCCAGGTTGAGTGACCTCCGAGACTGACACCTGCCACTCCCCATTCGACGATGTTCCGCTCGACTTGGGGGTACAGGTATGCAGGGATATGGTCGATCAGGAACGTAAGGTCGTGTGCTGTGCCAGCTGTCCAGTCCCAAGTCAGCATGAGCGCAAATTCGGATCGAAAAGGGCTCTTATCTACGCATACATACTCTGTATGGCGTACATGTCCACGCTAAAATGGCTCACGCATGTCAGTAGGGATACTCGGAAATGAGGTTGGTGCAACACTACTGACGCATGTTGAGGGTTGTTCCTAGCGGGGTCCTTGTGCCATCCTTCGTTTCGCAGGGGGTCTACAAGACGCTTTCCATGGTTGCGATGATCCTGATCTCCTACGAGTCAGTGATGCCAGACCTACGGCAGCTTCATCGCGGGGTACTTGCATACGCGATGACGATCAAGTCTCTTTTCCTGGGGGTATCTGATCCATAGATGGTCTCGAGGATCGATTTCGCAATGGGTACCACGCTTTTTGTGGAAGACGTACGGCCGTGCAGTAGGAATAGGGCATGCACAGGTAAGTTGGAGTCGAGGCTATCGCGGTGACTGTGGACCTCGACTGATATGCCCCCGACGAAGAGTTCGTTGACGACGATGAACTCGGACATGGTGGGATGATTCGGGTTCTGAAGTCATCAAAAACCCGCGCTGGACTGGGAACAACTCGGAGAGGATCGAATATCATCCGGCCATAGATTGGGCAACACGAATGATGTAAACATTTCCCACACCGCCATCCCAGCCGAGCCCGAATTCCGCTCCGTTTGAGCACAGGGCGACGCTGATCTAAGACCCCAACGTCAATGACCAGGAGCCCGTACAAATTGGCCAGGGTAAGCGGAGCCAAGAGCTTTCTATTGTTGACGTCTTGGGGCGTGATGCTGGCATCAGTTCTTGATCAATGCGCGCCACTGGTGTGGGCGATCCGAGCCATAGTAATCCTGTCAGAGTCTGAAGCTAGTCTGGGACCCGCCCCGTCATCTGAAGGGTGATGACTTAGGGGTGTGGGTCCTCCGCCATCTGCTGTGCGGCGCCCACATCATCGTTACAGCAACCCCAGGCACCCAACGCTTGGCATGCTCATAGGGTCTCTTGTAAATAACTGCATCATACAGTTGTCAGGTAACCACTGATCATGGGTACAGAATCCGTGCCAAGCATTCAAAGCTATATGGGTTTACAATGAACTAGGAACCTGGATGCTTCTACCAATGGATGAGACCTTCGCTCTTCTACCAAGCCGAGGTTCGTGGGTGTCTGGACACGTAAGTTCTGTGGATATACATAGCTCGTGTGATATGCCCGGCTGTTTCAGTGACAGGGATCTGCGCTCACAAAGAAGGTAATACCCTGTGTGATCACCCCAAATCCGGTGGACTTTATCCTTTCAAATCGCACCTGAGCATCATTTGTAGAGCCCACCATTGGATACCGAATTCGCTGCGGACAACAGCAATGCCCGGAGACCAGCTTCGTTAATCTCGGAGTCCGAGGGCCTATCTGGAATCCTTGGCGCCTTATCTATCAGCATCACAGGATCCTCACAGGATGTACACTATAACGATATGTTATGTTTGTATGCCTCATGTCTAACGGCTGTACTATAGTGCGTAGCGAAGATCACGGTAGCATCTACGAAATGCATAAAGCCTGAGTACGCTTACCCTTCTCCGCATCAGTCCCCATTATTCCTCTCAATGCCACCTGTGAACCTCCCTTTCGGCCTTAACCGCGCGAACGGGAGGCAACAAACTAAGAATTCAACTTCCTCTGTAACAACAGGGAGCCAGTCACCTGTGGATGAAAACTGGGAAACGGTTGACCTCTCGTCAAGCGAATATGCGCGTAGGCGCAGGGAGTTGATGCAACTCATCAGCGACCTGCGGTCATTAGGGCAAGTTAAGAACCGCAGTGCCCCTCTGCATTACTGAGCTCTTCTCCAGTGGGGAGACAGTCCTCGATCTTCCTTCCATCGTCGTTATTGGTGGGCAGTCCGGTACGTATCGACATTGTGAATTGAATGCGGTTTCGTCCTTGACTCGCTATGACCTTATCAGCTGGAAAAAGCTCCCTGGTTGAAGCAGTTAGTGGTGTAAGTCACACCGAGTGTCTCTCAGGTTACAGAGGATGCTTGACAGTTCACGCTAGGTCAATGTTCCTCGAGACAGTGGAACTTGCACGCGGTGGGTCCAACATATCATATTCCATTTTGTTATTATCCTCATCTTTGAACAGGTGTCCGATGGAGTGCACAATGTCTAGTAACGCGACAGCTTGGTCTTGCAAGATCAAACTCCGCTTCGATTACGATTCGTCCGGGGGTTCTGCCAGTGCTGCCCAACAAAGGGAGATAGCATTCGGACCTACCATCACTAACAAGAATGACGTGGATGTCTGGCTCCGTCGTGCGCAAGCAGCTATCCTCAACCCGAACGTCCCCTCAGAAAGTTTCCACAGAAAGAACATACAGGATTTGAGAAACTTCACCCATTCACTCAAATTTTCACGCAATGTGGTTTCTATTTTCATCGAGGATCCCAGTGCCACCGACTTGTCCTTTGTAGACCTACCAGGTTGGTGTGCTGTTCACACGTACTTCTTTACTGATTGTCTTTACAGGGTTGATCCAAAATGAGGAGCAGGAGGTGCTTGACCTAGTGCGGCAACTCACTGAATCTTACATCACTCGACCAAATATCATCATTTTAACCACGATGCCGATGAGCGGTAACTCCCAGCGCTTTCATTATTCAGGAATGTTACTGACTGCCATATGTCCGTTCAGACGATATACAGAACCAGCAATCCGTGAAACTGGCGAGAGAAGCAGATCCCAGTGGAGAGCGCACCATAGGTTCGTCAATATCCGGCGAAAAGCACTGGTGTCTGACAAGGATATCTCATAGGGATCCTCACGAAACCTGATATGCTCGGGGACGGTGCGGTCAATGCCAAGAAAGCCTGGGTCGATGTCATCGAAGGACGTCAGTACCCATTGAAGCACGGGTATTATTGTGTTCGTCTCCCTGATGATGCTCAACGGGCACAGCGACTCTCAAGATCGGTACTCCAGCGCATCGCTACAGACTATTTCGACACGACTCCGCCTTGGAGCGAGGTTACTGACCGTGGGCGGTTTGGAATCCCAGCATTCGTATCAGACATCAGTGTCCTGCTTGTCAACCACATCAACAAAGCGTACGTAGTGCCATAGCATGCTTGAGGTACACCCTGGGCTCAACGCATCTTCGCGCAGCATCCCAAAGCTCAGAGAGGATGTCGAGCGATTACTCGCTGCTTGCTTGGAGGAGATTAGTACTCTACCCAAGCCCTTGGAAGCTGATCCACAAATCGAGGTCCTCGTGAGAGTCAACGCATTCTGCGATGGCTTCAAGGGTGTCGTCTCAGGTACCAGTTCCGACAAGGGCCTTGCTCAGCGAAATCGAGCGCTCTACACTATATTCGGTCAGAACATTCGAGGAACTTCCCCGGATTTCCGTCCTTTTGAGAACCCTACGCAATACTCTCCGATTGATGCTCTCGAAAGTGAAAAACCTGCGGTAGTTAAGAATGATAAAGTACAAACTATGGGAGTGTATGAGGTTCGCAAGACCATCCAAGAGTCCGTTCCATGCCCTCTTTGTACTGGGCTATGCTCTCTGACGTACAATGTTGACAGGTCGATTGCATGGGAGCTTCCTGGTAATATTCCGTACGAGGCCAAGGCGCGTCTTATCAACCAGTTCACGACGTTATGGTCCACGCCCTCGGAGAAGTGCCTGATATCCATAAATGATGTACTCGATGATGTCATTCAACAACTTGTCAAGACTCACTTTGGCCACTCACTTTGG
>QFEI01000797.1:12647-29731 GCA_003316145.1 Neoboletus magnificus | reverse complement strand
CTTGTCAAGACTCACTTTGGCCGATTCAAGGTCCTCCAAGAGTTGATCTCGTATGTCCTCGATAACTTTGTTGCGAAGGCTTGACGTAGACCCTGTCTCATCCGCAGAGGTCTCATCCGCCCCGATATCGATGAACACAAGCAGAGAGCGCTGGCTGCGATCAAGGAAACTCTTTTACTTGAGATAACTCCAAACTACACTCAAAACGTGAAAGATTATGATAATCTTCGTGAACAGTGGCTTGGAAAGTATCGGCTAGCTCGCAAAAACCCCGCAAAATACGAGATCTCTAGACGATGTTGGGAAGAAGCGTCCAGCCATGCAGAGCGGGAATGGTCAGCTAACGAAATCACACCAGCACAGCAAGCTTTGCGCTATCTGGCTCAAGTCGGGTACATAGGTCTCGCTGTAGAAGACTTGGCTCGTCTAGCTCCCCGAGACCGGGATTTTGATGACGAGTTGACCGTCATGGCAGACGTGCGCGCATACTTTACCATCGCATACAAGGTAGGAGGATATGCAAGCGAAACAGATGCAACGGAGAGACTGAAACGACACGTACAGCGTATCATTGATCACATCCCGCTGAAGATTGAACAATCCCTGCATCAGGCTTTGGCAGAGAGATTGTCAGTCAGCCTGCTCCAGCGCCTCATGGCCGACACGACCTCGACGGGCAACTTTGCTGATCGTATGCAAGAGTTGGTGAGCGAGGATCCAGCCGTGGAGGCGAAGCGGATCCGGCTGGAAGCGTCGCGGACCCGACTGCAGGAGATGAGGAGAAAGCTTGTCAGCTTTGCTACGTGAGTGATTGTAGATTGCGAATCTGTTGTCGCGTTTCTTGTCAAGTTGCGTTCAAGTTTGTGTGTAATAACTATATAGATCTTTTCCGCCCTAAGACCACTTGCTGGATGCTTACTGGGTGGATAATCTGTGCATTTATCTGGGGTGAGGTAAGTGGCATCGACACCACAGAGAAAGGGCATGCCAGGTACATGCCAGCAAGCATGCCAGTACCATAGACAGTAATTCATCAATGACCATGGCTTGTGACCTAGCAGATCCAACAGTCGATCGAGATGGGGAACGAGATGCGCTCATTTCATGTGTCCAAGCATCCAAGTATATAATGATTACTTCAGGTGTGTTCAGCAACCGCGGAGATGAAGGTAAGATCTCGTCCGAGCCTCGGTTCCCGTACAAAATGGCCTTCCCCTGGCCCTGTTTCAAAATGATGGTAAGGTCTCAGGCAATGACGAACATATCAATGGGGAATTGTA
This sequence comes from Neoboletus magnificus, assembly GCA_003316145.1. Taxonomy (NCBI): domain Eukaryota; kingdom Fungi; phylum Basidiomycota; class Agaricomycetes; order Boletales; family Boletaceae; genus Neoboletus; species Neoboletus magnificus. The sequence goes on along the minus strand of QFEI01000797.1, from coordinate 28,451 downwards.
GCCGCCGTAGGGACCAAGGCCCTTAATTAGAGGCGTGGGGTGTGAACATTCGGGGAACCCTGAGCGATTTTTTTCGGGCAGATGATTGGCACTGTCTCAACTGAGCTCTCGTTTGCGTACAAATGATGGTACCACAAACGGTTGTAATCAAAGGCGCGGGATTGGACATCACGATCAATTATTCCTTGCATACGTAGTCCAAATTTGTTACCACGCCGGGCCAAAATACATGCCAAGAATTCTACACTTTGTCGGAAAATGCATTTCGACGAGTTGAACGGGTACCAGCATGAAATACCTCAGGACTATGAAGTGCCACGCTGGGAGACCTTCTTGGCGTTCGTCTTTCTCTCAAATGGCAAGTACCTTGTCAGTAGTTCATATTGAGGTATTTATGGTGGATAAATTGCAGCACAGAAGCAAGATTGGTGGCCTGAAGCATAGCGAGTCGGACAAAAGTCGGCGTCTCTTCGCAAGCATTCTTGGATCAGCCCGATCCTTCTCACCCACCGTAATGATTCGGCCTGGGCGGCATTATTTTCGGTTGATTTGAGAGGATTGGCTACTTTGTCCACGACCGGACCCGTCCCCTCGAAGGTCTTCTCGGCCCTAGTTCGAGTCTGAAAGTCTTGTCTGAGCTTGAAATGAGAACTAGTGCGTGTACGTATTAGCGGCTTGCCTCGCATCTCTCAATCCTACCATCGGCTCACTCCTCTACGAACGTACAAATGCGGGTATCTGAGGGCACCCCAACTGGCTCTGTAGATGGTTGTGTTTTCCTCTGGGGCACAGTTGGTGCGCTTTGGAAACCTGCCGTCGCACACGCGGCCGCGAATGAAGTCTAGACCGTCGCTATATCTCCAGACGGTCACTATATCTCGCTGGTGGTTGCCGCGATCACGACACTCGTCTCTGGAGTCCGAAGATCCGATCCTCGATGACGGCCAGAGCAAGCCTCGGGAGAGTGCGTTGCTATTAATGCAGTACCCAGGTCTGTACTCTTGTCAGTGCTTTGGAACGGATTTGTCTCGTAAGGGTAACGGCAGCATACGGGAGGTGTGCATCTGGCTTGATCATTGCGATCCGTGACTCGGAGAATGGTTATGGGTGTACTTATCGGCCGAACCGAGGCTCGGACTTGTCTAGACAGATTTGTCTAGTTGTTTATACCAATAGCTCACTTGACCTGTCTAATGCTCGCTTCGAGTCATAAAGGTCAAACTCTCGTATACACTTGCGAAATCAACCCTTTCCTTGCTCGACCCCATCCAGCGCGATGACAGTCAATGCGCTCTCCAGAGTATTGGCGAGGCTGCAAAACCTCCCGTCGATGTCCCTGCCGACTGATTACCCGAGGCCGGTCGGGACGAACAGACTGATCGAGGCTGCCCACACCGCCGATCTTCCCGAACAGACATCGCTCGCTTTGCTGAAACTTGCTCTCCATTCGGACAACGGGGATGCAGAAGACGACGACGCGCACAATCCAGACAGCAGTCCTTCCGCGTTCCATCTCCTCCTCGCCGCTTTTACTGTATTGTTACATCGTTACACCGGTGACACCGACATTGTCATCGGTTCTTCATCCGCTACTGCCAGTGCACCTCTGGTCCTGCGGTTGGCTGTCGATCCATCTGATACTTTCTGTTCCATCGTCCAGCGCGTCCAGCTTGTCGAGAAGGAGGCAGAAGCTGATGCACTGCCCTACGAAACCATCGTTCAAGCCCTCCGCAAGGACAAGGACGACACCTTGGAAAACACCCGCCCACTCTTTCGTGTTCGCTTCTTTGACGAGACCGACCAACCTCGCGAAAACTTTATTCGCTCGACTAGTCTGACATCCGATCTCACCATCTTCGTCACACGACCCCCCGCGACAACCCGCTCTTCCCTTGCTCCCCGCATAGCACTCCGCATCCTCTACAACTCTCTACTCTTTAGCTCCGTCCGCGTTTCTTTCGTCGTTGACCAGCTCTCAGTGTTACTACGAAAAGTATCTGCAAACCCCACCGCCCTCGTAGGATCGGTGCCCCTGTTGACCAACGGTCAAAGGGTCCACCTACCCAACCCAACTGCAGATCTTCATTGGTGCGATTGGAAGGGGGCGATAACAGATGTTTTCTCGCGCAATGCAATCCGCTGGCCAGACAGGTCATGCGTGATCCAGAGCCTTTCCTCCACAACTCCTGATGGGAGACAAGACGTACGCACCTACACGTACAGTGATATCAGGAAAGCATCGAATATCTTGGCACATCATCTTCTCCAAGGAGGTGTCAAACGAGAAGAAGTCGTGATGATCTACGCGTATCGGAGCGTGGAGCTCGTCGTTGCAGTTATGGCAGTTCTTAAATCTGGCGCGACGTTCTCTGTCATTGGTGTGTTGTTCTTCGCGTTTCTGACGTCGAGCATGTAACTCATACGCTGCCTATCAGATCCTGCGTACCCTCCGACACGGCAACAGATATACTTACAAGTTGCTCGGCCTCGTGGGCTCATCGTCCTAGCTGGGGCAGGGAAGATCGGGCCTAGCGTTCGAGAGTTCCTTTCAAACAACCTCAAGATTCGCGTCGAAGTTCCCGCACTTGAGTTTTCGCCAACTGGTGGAATTCTTGGCGGAATTGTCAATGGGATCGATGTGCTCAAGTCACGTTACCACCTCTCAGAAACTGATCCGAACGTCATCCTCGGACCCGACAGCATCGGTACTTTGTCCTTCACGAGCGGCAGCACCGGCATCCCGAAGGGGGTCCGGGGACGTCACTACAGTTTGACCCACTTCTTCCCTTGGATGGGTGAGAGATTTTCGCTGGGTGAATCCTCCAAGTTCACCATGCTCAGTGGTATTGCTCATGACCCTATCCAGCGAGATAGTGAGTATCCAATGTTCCACAATGGCACTGTTTCCTCATCCCTTTTTAGTCTTCACACCCCTGTTCTTCGGTGCGGAGCTCCACGTTCCTACCGCAGAAGATATTGGGACACCTGGTCGGCTCGCGGAGTGGATGGATGCTAACGAGGTTACTGTTACGCACCTCACCCCCGCGATGGGTCAACTTCTCTCCGCGCAGGCTACTCGACAAATTCCCTCTCTCCGCAGTGCCTTCTTCGTCGGCGACGTTCTCACTAAACGCGATTGTCTTCGGCTCCAATCTCTTGCTGCAAATGTCCATATCATTAACATGTACGGAACTACCGAAACACAGCGCGCAGTCTCCTATTTTTCCATTCCACCCGTGTCCGCAGATCCGACTTTCCTCGCTACCCAAAAAGATATCATGCCTGCTGGTGAAGGTATGGTCGACGTCCAACTCCTTGTCGTCAATCGGTCCGACAAGACCATTCCGTGCGCAGTCGGCGAAGTCGGGGAGATCTATGTGCGCTCGGGCGGCTTGGCGGAGGGGTATCTCGACTCTGAGGCGTCATCCGAAAAGTTCGTTTCAAATTGGTTTGCCTCGTCGTCACTGCCATGGAAGGACACGATACTGCACCCACCGCAGGGTCTCGCGGGGCCCGAATCACGGCATTGGAAGGGTATCCGCGATCGGATGTACAGGTCTGGTGATCTTGGACGTTATCTTCCCAATGGTCGGGTTGAGTGTACAGGACGCGCGGATGATCAAGTCAAGATACGTGGTTTCCGGATTGAACTCGGCGAGATTGATACCTTGATGAGCCAACATCCACTTGTTCGCGAGAACGTGACGCTCGTACGGAGAGACAAGGACGAAGAGAAGATACTTGTCAGCTATTTCGTGCCGCTAGATGGCGCACTATTGAATGGTTTCACAAGCGAGCTCAGTGACGACGAAGAAGCTGACGGCGTCAAGAGCATATCGAAATTTGGGCGCCTCATCAAAGATATTCGAGAGCATCTCAAGAAAAAATTGCCCAGTTACAGCATTCCCACACGTGCGTCGATACCCGGTCGGGCCGGTCTTCTGGCTGACCCATTATACTCGACCAGTATTCGTTCCTCTTCGTCGCATGCCGCTCAATCCCAATGGCAAAATAGACAAACCTGCACTTCCTTTCCCAGATACAGCCCATGCCCATGTCACTCGTGCTGAAACCAAAGCTGCCTCCAAGGACATTAACAAAAGGGCCATCAGTCCCACAGAAAAAAAACTGTGTTCATTATGGGCAGAGGTATTGCCCAACCCCCCAGAGCCAATACCATTAGACGAGAGTTTCTTCGATCTCGGAGGACACTCGATCCTGGCAACTCGCCTCATCTTCGAGATACGAAAGGTATTTGTCGTCGAGGCGCCGCTGGGCCTCATCTTCGCCCAACCGACCATCGGCGGTTTGGCAGCCGCCATTGATACTTTGCGCGATCCAGACTTTGGTATTGCTCCTCAAGACTCCAATACTACTCCGTCCACTCCGGTGCGCACGGTGGATGACATGCAGAGAAAATTCACGCCTGTCACTGTCGAATATGGACAAGATTTCGAGAGTCTGGTTCCTCGCCTACGCGATTCCTACCCGTCGTTACCTCCCGACTTTCACACGCGTGTTTTGACCGTGTTCCTCACAGGTGCTACTGGGTATCTCGGCGCATTCGTCCTTCGCGATCTGCTTCAGCGTCAACAGAGGGTACAGAAAGTCATCTGTCTCGTTCGTTCTTCCTCGGTTCAAGACGGGCTTGAACGATTGAAGGAGCGATCGACCGATCGCGGTGTCTGGGACGAGGAATGGGTAGTCACTGGCAGGCTTGAGGTCGTCATCGGGGACCTCGGGCAAGATCGCTTCGGCATGAACGAAAATACCTGGGCTCGGATTGCAACTGAAACCGATGTCGTGTTACACAATGGCGCTTTGGTTTGTCTCTCCCGAGTGCCTGTTGGGTGCTTGAGCTAAAAAGCTACATCGACAGGTGCACTGGGTTTATCCATACGAGCGACTCCGATCGCCAAACGTGATTGGCACCCTGACAGCCGTTGAACTCGCTTCGACGACGAAGCAGAAGCTTTTTGTTTTCGTTTCTTCAACATCGGCTATCGATACCGAGCACTATGTTCGGCTTTCTGATTCGTTGTCGCACATGCGCAGCGAATGCCGGGGTATACCTGAGGACGATGACCTTGAGGGCGCGAGGACTGGTCTCAAGACCGGTTACGGACAAAGCAAATGGGTGTCTGAAAAGTTATTATTCGAAGCGGGGAAGCGAGGGCTCAGAGGACATGTTGTACGCCCTGGGTATGTCGTCGGAGATTCAAAGACAGCTGGTACGCATATTTCACCCCTGGGTGATTAATTTTCAGGCTGACTTGCCTGCGCGTGTAGTAATCAACACGGACGACTTCATATGGCGCATGGTGAAGGGATGCGTTCAACTTGGGCTCGTCCCTGACATCAACAATACTGTGAATATGGTACCCGTTGACCATGTCGCACGATGCACAGCACTCGCTGCTGTCGCCCCACTGCCGAACGCCACACAGACGGTACTACACATTGTGGCCAACCCGCTTCCGACGTTCAACGACCTGCTCTCGTCGCTCGCAGAGTACGGCTTCTCGACGCGACAATGTGAATACCTGGCCTGGAGACGGGAACTGGAGAAACATGTTATGGAGGTGCAAGACAACGCATTGTTCCCCTTACTCCACTTTGTCCTCGACGACCTTCCAACGAGCACGAAGGCCCCTGAATTAGACGATGCGAACACCGCTGCGTTGCTAGTGCAAAGTCAAAATCCCACGACGACGTGCACGGTGTCTGATGAATTAATGGGCCTGTATCTGGCTTGGCTTGTCGGCGCTGCCTTGCTACCGGGGCCAGGTTCGCTCGGAGCGCGCAAATGCCTGCCTGTGCTTGGAAACAATGATACAATCATTAAAGCTGCGGGACGAAGTGGTGTTTAGGAGCTAGAACGGGATCGATCTCCACATTTTTGTAAATCTGTAAGCATGGGGTAATCCGAAGCTGTCTAGGATGTAAGCGATGGCAACTGTTCAGCACCACGACGTTGGACTGCATCCGTCGGAGGCTTGAACGTTATCATGCCACCGTTCTCGAAACCCTTGCCGACGGTCTCATCTTCTGAGTCGCCCGAGTTTGGGATAGTGGATTTAGATCTGAGCGTCACGGCCAATCGACACTGCGCCCAATATCCCCTTTTACTAGCCGTCCTCTAATCACAGCCCCGATGACACACAGCATGATGCGCCACAGGATTTCAAGCTCAGCCGAGAACTTCCGACTGCGTCAAACACGATATGCGGATCGGACCGATCGGAACAATGGATTCTACGAGACCAGAATGGCCGTGCCTTACTTTGCCCTCTTTCCATTCCAGGTGTGTCACGCATGCCTACAGCGCACCGAGCACTTCATTTAGGTCTCCCAACAGTTACTCACCTGACGGCAGCAAACAGGTTGCCGCATCGGTAGATTTGAACACGAGTTTCTTATAAATTAGCACCCTCCTTTGCATTTCGAATTCCTGCTCTCTCTCTCTAGCACCTCCCAAATGAGTGTTGGATCAGAGACTGAAAAGTACTTGCGAGTCATCTCGCTCTCGATCGCCGCTTATGAGTAAGTCTCGATCGTTCGTCCTCTACTCCTTTCTTATTCATCCACGCACAGCTACCTGATCACATTGCCCGCTGAATTGCGGTTTTACCGAAGTCAAACTGATATCTCCCGCCCGAGGTATTTGATCTCGTCTGCGCGGCCTCACTGACGATTGACCATCATCTGCTTGGTCCAGCCTGGGTTGCGTTCTTTTCTTCCTCATTCGGTGAGTCTCGTTTTTTTAGGATCTCATTTTCCTAGTCTCATCCGGCACCAGCTATGTTAGCATCCTCGTTATGGTCGTCAGCAATTATGGTGTTCTCGCCACGTCGTTCACTATCAAATCATGTAACCATTATTATCTACTCGCGCCAGTCTTCAAAGGTCTGCCTGACTTATGAATTTGCCCAACTGTTCCCACTCACCCGTTTCCAGTCTTGCAAACAATGGTTTCACAAGTCATCCTGGGTGTCAGGTATGTGGGTTTTGTTATCTTTCGGCTTGCTCAACATCTTTCCAAAAGGACATTCAACATTGCTCGGAGACAGCGCTCTGTTGGTATCGTCCTTGCCACGGCCTTTGCCATCACGACAGCAGTTAGTCCTATTCCTGAGTCTGCCAACTTGTCTGTTGAACGGTCATGCGCAGCTTGAATGGTTTACTAATATGTATCATCGTATACGTGAGTGCTTCTGTTGTTTCATAGTATATATAAATCGCTGAACTATTTATTTATCAGCGGTCTTGGCAAACGTGAGTCGCATCGCTGTGCCATCAACGCATGGCTGATCATGTGCGCTACGTAATTTCAGGGAAAGTGAGTCCATATCACACGGCAATTTGGCTAGGTATTGAACGGTCATTAAGCTGCACCCCGGGAAATAATGGCGCCCACCCAACTGCATGGACGTACTATCTCATATCAATGTTCTGGGATACCGGTGCTCTCTCCGTCTCTACATTCTACCTCGTGCGATATAATTCTATTAATGGGAGGTCAGTTACGGTTTGCTTGCCCTTGTCAGACTGGCGCTCAATCTGCCTCCGTTTCGATCGTAGATTTTCCCGGTTGATCAGAACGTAAGGGTTCTTAGCGCACCACACGCGACACAGGATTAATGATGAGTCCCTGATAGAATGATTTATGATGGACTCGGGTACTTCCTGGTGTTGACGGGTAAGGTCGTTCATCTTGATGTCATTCCTGCGCTGAGCACTCTCAAGGTGTCAATGTGTTCAATCTAATTCTGTACCGGGCAAGTGATCAAGCTGTGCAGGTGAGTGTCATCGTGATATTTCCGTTCAAAGTACGGGCAAATTCTTACCGTAATCCCACGGGTGTCAGTCTGCAGGGTAAGTGCAAATATTACCTCATTGTTGCCACTCTTCACAAACACTGTCATATTAGTGCATCATTGGGTTACGCGGTTACCTGGATCATGAGCCAACGGATCTTGCTTCATCTAAGAGGTGAGTTATTCTCTTTTATTCCAAAAATGGTCCCTAATATGGCTCATATTTCCTTTCTCCAGAACTTTCTGAACCTGCGGAGGTAGCGCGATTCGAGAACATTATAGTCACCCACCCGATGCAACCTATGCGTTCCATTGTCACTGCATTACGTTCACCATGCGAAATCCAGAAGGCTCCAATTGACGTGGAGTATGGGCCGAATTCGCCTCGCGAGCTGGAGCTGGATGTTCGGGTACACGTAGAACAATCCGTCACCATCGACTATGATCAATCGTCGAGAAAACGGTTGACCGGGGAATGAGTACGGGGATGTGTGATAGATGTGACACTAATCTATCATTTCGAGCAGCAAAATAATATATATCCCAAAAACATACACTCACTTGTGTCTGAGGTGGAGCTTGGAGCTTGGAGTAGCGGATAAAGGTAATTTCAAATTGATGGGTCTCGTAGTCTCCGAATCAGTTGCGTGAGCCTTGGTCTCCTTCTGAATCCAGTCTCCAACTTGACGGTGTCGATCGACGGTTACTAGCTAGCTTTTCACCTGAGCGCCAGCTCGCCGCACGACCTTGACCATCCGCTCGTGACACCGACAAACGACTCTGTGCACACCCATGTCCATAGCCCCTAGCCCACCCGAACCATCTGTGTTGATGGTGCAGAACACTGTCCCCACTCGGCGGTTCATGGTACATAAATCACCCTCAATAGGAGAATTGTCGATCATCCAAAGAAGCTCGACCACAGTTGAAGTCCGTGGACACGATACTACCTTTCCCAGTTTCCTTGGTACTTCTGAGTTTTTTTATGACTCTCGTGCAGGTGCGTGTTTCTCACTTGACAACCGGAGATTACCTGATGGTATAGGACAGTGTAAGTGTATGAACTGGCGCCCAATCCCCCTATCGAACAATAACGCACGACCCCTAGATACGAGAACCCGCTGATAACTGCCACATCCCGTGCTCTCATCTCCGACATTCACGCTCTCACACGCCGTTGCTGCGCTGTTGATGTGCCTCGACCATTGTCCATTCTTCACGCCCTTTTGAGGATTCGTCCACTGTATAAACACAGCGATGATCCCTGGTTCAAGGCAATCCGCGTCTGGGCGGAAGTAGATGACATCAGCGAAACGGAGAGTTTTGGTGTGTGTTTTTAATCTCCAAAGGTCACCGCTGCTTCACACACATCACTCTAGATGGTCACAAAAAGAGCTTCGTCGAGTACACCCTCAACATCCTCTTGTTTCCCGACCTTCATACCACATACAGGATACCCAAAACCTTGATGTTACGCCGTCCGCCATCTTCTCCCGCTGATTCTCAATTGTCACTCTCCGTTCCGGCATCCCCGTGTCTCCCGATGCCTGGGACGCTCATTTCCGTGCCGTCGCCGCTCCATTTCCAACTCCCCGTCATGACACGACTCAGTTTCAACGAGCAAGGACAGATCACGTATCACCGAGACATTTGGGATTTTGGTGACGTGGTACGACTCATACCTGGAGTGCGAGTAGCACTCTGGATAATTGCACGCGCTGGCGCCTGGGGACTGAGTTGGATCAGCCAAAGAGTGTGCTCGCTCATGGACCCGGACGCCCAGCACGACGAAAGCATGAATGGAGATAATGCGTTGCTCACGTCGAGTGTCAACTCGAGTGTTTAGATCCGTTATGATTGCCAGCCACTGAACGTTTCTTTCTTTTTCGAGGGTTTCTGATGACAAGTCATCAGATCTGGCAGCATGGTTCATATGGAAGGTCGGTCTCACGTCGCCTCATTTACGCCTTTTATGTATGTGATGACTTTAATGTACTCATGAGCTTGCTGTTCATGTCACGACAAGGAACATGCCAATGGTCTTGATCACTGTGTGTACTACTATGAAAATAGAGTGCTTGCCTCAGTTACCTGTACCTGGTTAGAGGGCGGAAATGTACGTACACGACACGACACTCTGGGACCGATGCAAGCGAGGATTCGTGACCTCGATGAAAATGTCCCACGTGTTCTCCCTTCTCTTTCCCAGCTCACCTCTTTGCCCCTCCGTGCTTTAGTCCCACCCCTCTCTCTGACAGTGGCGCTTCCTGGCGTTAGAAAGTGAGGCCATCCCGCACTTCGGAGTGCGTCGTCGACTCGTGCGTTCTCCAGTCAGCATCACGGGGTCGGCAAACCCCCTCGTCCCGCGTGTTTCACGTCCTGCGCTGTCGTGAGTTCGCCATTAGCACGGTAGCATTTAAGTTCAAATTAGACTTTCTGTAGTGATTGATATGTCCCACCGGACCTTGTATCCAGCCCACAGGATGCCAAGCTCTACTGCGCCACATGGTTAGGTTTATAGCTTGTTTATACGAATCTAATTGATCGATTCCCGTCGCTTGGTGCTGGAGGCGTGGTCACCTTTCAAAACGTTGTCATGCTCTATAACGGAACTATTTCAAGCCTTGGCCGCAGAAGACCCATATCGCCCCACGTTTGCTGGCTACCTCTCGCGCATTTTGCGCAGCGAAGACCAGTGAGTGTATGCACGTAGCCCGTCCTTCCTCCTCACTCGAGGCATTACGTGTTGGTCTTGCATTGATACATTGATTACATGACAACGCGACAATTCCTCCGAGTATTGGTTCCCTGAGGGGCCAGACTTCCTGGTGACGTGTCACAGTAAACCTACCGATGGGTTGGTCACCTTGTTGCCAGCGCGTTGACCATATGTTTGACGTGCAAACCCAGGATCATATGGTATTCCGCGTCCCTCTGTTGGTCGTAGTGAGTGGTGTTCTGTCTGACGATTTCAAAGAGTTTCTCCATTTAGGCATCTGCTCCAGGAGATTTCAAGGCTGGGTTTAGATGTCACTAATTAACACTGGAGAGGATGCTACCCCAGAACTGGACAAATGTACTATGGCTGTCGTCAGAACTAGTCACCTGGTACTGAGAAATGTGTAGACTAAGAATCACCAACTACCCAAAAGTTGGGACCAGTGACCATGGTTGGTTCAGATGCACATAGAATCTTAAATTGCACACTCTGACATGGCAAGATGGCCGAGCGGTCCAAGGCGTGTGACTCAAGCTTATATAAGTTTGCCTGCTTAGGCGGGTTTCTCATCTCCGTATGGAGGCGGGAGTTCGAATCTCCCTCTTGTCATCCCTTTTTTGAGTCCTTCAACCCCTAACAATTGCTTGTTGTACATAGATTGTCACTTTTTGGGCGACATCCACCGTTGACAGCTTTCTTCAAGTTAGTTTTGAAGTGCTAAGTGATTACAGGTACTACTTAAACTCTGACAGCCATTACCAGTTAAAGTAATCGCGCGAAATCGGTTTGACCTTCAACCAGGTACCCTCCAATAGTCTGACAATCTCGTCGGTGAGAGGACCTCCATTACCCCTCCAAGTCGAATCACTCTTCAATGGAAAGCAAAAAGGCACATACCTCTCCTTCAGGTTAGAATCCAACTGGGTGAGATTACTCGCGCCCACGAGAATACGATCTCCAGCTCCTGGGTCCAGCTTGCTGTGGTGCTGCAGCCACCTAAACGCAGCCTCTGAAAGAGAAACATTGTTTTTGGCCTGAGATCGAGAGACAACCAAGCGTGAGCACAATACGGGCCGTGTTATATACTATGGACGTCCCAACACTGACCAGCCAATCTTTCAGCTCCGTGATCGCAGGCAACATCGGGGTATAAAACTTGTGCAGATTTGTGGCTATGACAGAGACACTGGGGTCCCATCGTCCACCAGGCGCTTTTGTGTCCGCCTCGGTCAATATGTGTCCGGAAAGCGCGCCGCTCCTTGTTTGGACATTGGATGAACATGGCACGGTTGGACGAGACAAGGAAGGAGATGACCACGTACGCAAGCGGACTGTAGGCGTCAAATCGGATTCCAAAGTGCCTCAGACAAGGCAAGAGTCTGAAAAAAAGAGAAATCATGGTTGGCTATCTTCATCCTAATGCTTGGAGGTACGTACTCTATTTCGGCGCTGCGCTCGACGACGTTGTACAGACCCTGATAGACCGTCGGTTTAATCCAACCGTGCTTATCGGCGGTGACCACCGCTTCGGCAACCTGGGATATGGAGGCTCAGCCCGAAATGGATGGTAAAACACGAAAGTGAAACGAACTTCCCAAGAGGTGAAGTTACTCAGCCCGAATTCTTCGCTGGTAAGTATCAACGAAAGCGGTCATGAAAGGAACCCAACTGTAGAGCTCACAAAGCACCCTCTTTGTATAGGTCGTTCACGGCGCAGAGGGTCTCCTCGATGGGCGTGTTTCTATCCGGTCCATGGAGGTAGAGTGTTTGGATCTTGATATTTCCGAGGGCCTTGGCTGATGCCGCCAACGACTCCTTGACCGTCTCCGCCTTGAGACCACCCGATCCATCGGGATATACTCTATATTTAACACCTCAGTCCTACACGTCGAACTCAAGGCGCTTTTTTCGCCCAAAAAGACCAACTTTGTGTCCACGGTACATCCTTTCAAATCGAGCTGGCCGATGAACTGGGAGGGAGGTGCTTAGTGAGCATCTCCCAGGTGGATCCCAAGCGTTTTTCGAACGCGGTGGTACGATCGTAGTGCGTTCTTACCTCTTCGGAGGAGCCAGAACCATACGCGCGTGCAGTGTCAAGCTTGTTGTGCCCGTAGCTGACGAACAGATCGACGAGTTTCTGGGCGTCCTTGACCTTGTTGACCTTTGCACCCAATGGAGGGGCGCCTCGACCAAACTGGGCTGTACCCTGTGAACGGGTCATGCCGTCAATCGCAGACACCAATGTGTGAGGAGGATCCAGAGACGGACCAAGATGAGTTTGATGCGGGTAGACATGGTGAAGGAGCTTTCTGATGGAGGAAGTAGCTAGGAATAACGAACAGACCTCGTCCTCAGTCGTTTCAGCCCTAAGTGTATAACCCGTTTCTTATTTTACATCGTCGTGAAAAGCTTGGTGGGACACTTTAGTGCAGGCGTATCGATTCAAAAAAAGTAATGACATTCCAAGGAAACACTAATTCAATGCGGTCGCTGCGTTTACATCTAGCCACCCACCGACCTGACTTGTGCCCTTTAGTTTCTTCGACCCGAAGCCAAAGCTCACCCCACCTGAGTTGGATCGCTCCACTCCACTGTGTCTCGTCTCCGTATGGAGGCGGGAGCTCGAATCTCCCTCTTGTCATCCCATTTTTAAGTCCCTCGGTCCCTCATAATTGGGGCTTGTTGTACATAGATTGCCACACTTTTCGGGCAGCATCCATACAGTTGACAGCTCTCAAGTTAGTTTTGAAGTACTTAGAGGTACTACTTCAACTCAGGCAGCCATTACCTGGACCAGTTAAAGTAATCACGCGAAATCGGTTTGACCTTCAACCAGGTACTCTCCAATAGTCTGACAATCTCCTCGGTGAGAGGGCCTCCGTTGCTATGCCCTCCAAGTCGAATCACTCTTCAATGGAAAGCAAAAAGGCACATACCTCTCCTTCAGGTTAGAATCCAACTGGGTGAGATTACTCGCGCCCACGAGAATACGGTCTCCAGCTCCTGGGTCCAGCTTGCTGTGGTGCTGCAACCACCTAAACGCAGCCTCTGAAAGAGAAACATTGTTTTTGGCCTGAGAATCGAGAGGCAACCGAGCGTGAGCACAATACGGGCCATGTTATATACTATGGACGACCCAACACTGACCAGCGAATCCTTCAACTCCGAGATCGCAGGCAACATCGGGGTATAAAACTTGTGCAGATTTGCGGCTACGGCAGAGACGCTGGGGTCCCATCGTCCACCGGGCGCTTTTGTGTCCGCCTCGGTCAATATGTGTCCGGAAAGCGCGCCGCTCCTTGTTTGGACATTGGGTGAACATGGCACGAGACAAGGAAGGAGATGACCACGTACGCAAGCGGACTGTAGGCGTCAAATCGGATTCCAAAGTGCCTCAGGCAAGGCAAGAGTCTGAAAAAAAAGAGAAATCATGGTTGACTATCCTCGACGGCCCATGCTAATGCTTGGAGGTACACACTCTACTTCAACGCTGCGCTCGACGACGTTGTACAGACCTTGATAGACCGTCGGTTTGATCCAACCGTGCTTATCGGCGGTGACCACCGCTTCGGCGACCTGGGATATGGAGGCTCAGCCCGAAATGGATGGTAAAACACGAAAGTGAAACGAACTTCCCAAGAGGTGAAGTTACTCAGCCCGAATTCTTCGCTGGTAGGTATCAACGAAAATGGTCATACAAAGTACCCAACCGTCGAGCTCACAAAGCACCCTCTTTGTATAGGTCGTTCACGGCACGGAGGGTCTCCTCGATGGGCGTGCTTCTATCCGGTCCATGGAGGTAGAGTGTTTGGATCCTGATACTTCCGAGGGCCTTGGCTGATGCCGCCAACGACTCCTTGACCGTCTCCGCCTTGAGACCACCCGGCCCACCGGGATATACTCTACATTCAACACCTCAGTCCTGCACATCGAATTCATGGCGCTTTTTTCGCCCAAAAAGACCAACTTTGTGTCCACGGTACATCCTTTCAAATCGAGCTGACCGATGAACTGCGAGGGAGGCGCTTAGTGAGCATCTTCCACGGGCGAATAGTCCCCCAAGCGTCTTTCGAACGTGGTGGTACGATCGTAGTGCGTTCTTACCTCTTCGGAGGAGCCAGCACCATACACGTGTGCAGTGTCAAGCTTGTTGTGCCCGTAGCTGACGAACAGATCGACGAGTTTCTGGGCGTCCTCGACCTTGTTGACCCTTGCACCCAACGGAGGGGCACCTCGACCGAACTGGGCTGTACCCTGTGAACAGGTCATGCCGTCAATCGCAGACACCAATGTATGAGGAGGATCCAGAGACGGACCAAGATGAGTTTGATGCGGGTAGACATGGTGAAGGGGCTTTCTGATGGAGGAAGTAGGCTAGGAACAACGAACACACCTCATCCTCAGTCCGCTTTATATAGTTGGTACCGGACTTGGTATATCCGCCGGATCTGAAAATCTGAGGAGTGAGTGAGCATTTCGGCCCTAATTATATACGCCGTTTCTTATTTTACATCGTCATGAAAAGCTCGGTGGGAGACTTCAACACAGGCGTGTCAGTTTTCTAATTCAAACAAGAAGCAGCGACATTCCAAGAAAACACTAATTCAATGCGGTCACCGCGTTTACATCTAGCCGCGCACCGACTCCATTCCCGACCTGACTTGTGCCCTTTGGTTTCTTCGACCTGAAGCCAAAGCTCACTCCACCTGAGTTGGATCGCTCCACCCCGCTGTGATCAGCCTTGAAGTGTTCATCGACTGTTTTACATATCCCTTGGAGAGTTGTGTACGGCCCAGGGTAACCAAGGCCACCTTTAGTTGGAGGAAGGCGAGCTCTAGAGTCATCAAAAAAAACGTGGACCCCGAGGAGCGCGAACATGGGAGTCTGCAGGTTGATGAGATCCCTGGAAACAGTGGGTATCATTCTAGCGACAGCGCGTCCAATCAACGAATCCGAAGTCGACAGTAGTGCTTTGGTAACGTAGAAAAATTCGATGGTATACGAAAGCCCGAGCATGAGGGTTGGTGAATAGACCGGGAATACGGTCTCTTCGTCTAGCGCATGGAGTGCCGTATAGACATCACCGTAAACAGGCGGAGGTCCTGCGTCCGTGACTGTGAATGCTTGACCACCGATATCTGGGTTGGAGGAACCTCTTTCTAGTTCTATAAGTCGCTGCTCGTAACACAAGTGTGCGAGAGCACAATTCTCCACATAGATGAATGACTGCAGAATATTCGATATCCACGTCGGGTTGTGCTTCCGTGC